>MEIZ01000305.1:72149-86860 GCA_001723225.1 Globodera ellingtonae | reverse complement strand
ATTGCATATCACAAAGATGTCTATAAGGCAATGCAAGAACAAGCCAAGAAGCCGCTGTCAACTTACAATCTTAGACGCCTCATCGATGCTGTCAAAATTGAGTACCTTGACAATGTTTCACGGTTCAGGGTGATTTTTAATGAAGGAAGCATAAGTCACCTGTCTTTCTCACCGCAATTGGGATATGTGCTCGGCTTTCAAGACCCTCAGAATGTGCGGGGTAGCGAAATTGCAAAATATGGGTGTGATTTGCATGGAGGATTTTCAAGTTTTGCGGTATACTCCAAAGGRTTGACCGAAAATATGATTATTGGAAATTCRCTGAGCTCTCTGCTTCGTGTTGTRTCGGTCAGCGGTGCAACACCAGGAGAGTACAACGAGAAGATTTACGATTCGCCAATATTTGCCAGGGTGCTGCCAAAGGAAGTGTCAGAAATTGAAATTGAGCTGCGCACAATGGACAAAGGGCGACTTGTCCCATTCGCYTATGGCACAACGCTGATCGTATTGATATTTAAGAAGGTGATAAATTTTTGATCTTCACTTTTTTGTATTCATTTTATAAATTAATAAAAAATGGTTCATATTATTTTTGACCCAAGCTCTGCGGGGTATGACGAATATGTGCAAACTGGCGGTGGYRGTATCGGTGARACTGAA
This sequence comes from Globodera ellingtonae, assembly GCA_001723225.1. NCBI lineage: Eukaryota > Metazoa > Nematoda > Chromadorea > Rhabditida > Heteroderidae > Globodera > Globodera ellingtonae. Next base: position 86,200 of record MEIZ01000305.1, on the reverse strand, counting down.
GATTATTTCAAAGGGTCAAGCCCGTTCCAAAGAGGTTACGGTATTCAAAGAGGTGCGGGGGTGGGTGATGTTTTTCGCGGTCTCTGGCGTTTCTTCCTACCTATTCTGCGCCGYGTCGGTACAACAGTTGGATCTGAGGCCCTGAGCACAGGWCAACGAGTCTTAGAGCGAGTCGGAAACGAGGGARTACCTTTAAAGGAAGCATTTGTCACAGAGGGYAAGAGAGGAATTGATACTGTATTGGAGAAGGGCGGCTTACCCAAACAGTTTGGAAAGGGTATAAAAAGAAGGAGAAAAYTAYCCAGTCATCAAACAATAATTGGAAGAACAATTAAAAAACCATTTAAAAAACGTGTTCGTTCAGACGCCTTTGGACTTTATTGAAAAATATGGCATTCCACAAAATTGACACGGATAGTGTAAATTCCATTACTAACGCCCTCGACTTATTCCGAATCCCGCCTACAAACGTTAGCGTGTCATCATCAAAAGTGTTTGAGTTATTGCCAAGCAATCCGCTGACGGATACCCCCTACCACTTCAAGCTTCACTCCAGCCAAAATTTTATTGACTTGTCCAAATGCTATTTGCTCACCGAGTTTCGCATACGCAAAGAAAACGCGAGTGGTCAGCTGGTCAACCTCGACGCTGCAGACCAGGCTGTTGCGCCAATTCAAATGATTGGGCAAACTTTTATCCGTAACATTCGAATGAGTATCAAYGGACGTGAAATTTTTAATACAAATTCATTAATGGCCTAYAAGACCTATTTTTCGCATGAGCTCTCTTATTCTACAACAGCAAAGGATTCCCATCTGCATGCCGCTGGTTACTATAGGGACCCCGGACCAACACTTGAAGATGGGACTGGGTGTGTTGCCCGCCGAAATCTGTTTGCAGGCAGCAAAACAGCACAATTTATTGCGAAAATTGATGCAGACTTATTYAACCAGCCCCTTTATCTAGTAAACTTTTGTGAATTGGATGTKGAAATTTTACCCAATGACAACGACTTTGTACTCATTGGTCTCAATACACCAACGCGCTATCGCTTTGAAGTGACGGGGCTTAAAATGTATGTAAAGAAGGTATCGTTGATGGATGGGCTGGCTTTGGACATTGCGCGAAAGCTTGAATTGAAACCGGCGAGATATGCAGTGAGGAAGACAATGATGAAATCAATGTTCATTAGCCAGGGCAGATTTGAGTTTACGTCAAACATTTTTATGGACCAAATCCCTCGTCGTATTATATTGGGGCTGGTTGCCAATGACGACTATGTTGGCACCTCTGCACGTAGTCCCTTCAACTTTCAGCCGTTTAATGTGCGCGAAATCTCCATTGTTGCCAATGGCCGATCTTATCCTCAAGCACCATACGATCTGGATTACCCCAACAAAAAATATGTACGGGCGTTCAATGACATGAATGAAGCGGTTGGATTTACCAACACAACGGAGAGCAACGGTATAACATTTGAGCAGTATGGAACAACGCATTGCATTTACGTGTTCAATATGACCAGCAGCGGGGACGATCAGGCGGGAATGTTCGACCTGATCAAAAATGGTACGACAACAGTGTGCATCAAGTTCAGCCAGGCTGTACCACTTGGAGGAATTATGCTGGTGGTGATGGGGGAATGTGATGCGCTTGTGATGTTGGACAAAAACCGATCGATTAGCACAGATACCACTATTTAAACCTCGCGTTTTACTCATTTCATTTCATTTCAATAAAAATGAGTTTTAAAAATCTTGCAATTATTCTTTTCTTTCTTCGAATTTCTCTCCCTGTGATTGGCGAAGAAGATGATGATGAGGGACTCCCACCGTATCAGGAATATCTGAGAAGAGCGGCTTTGCGCCGCTTGTCTATAAACCATTCTTTCTCTCATTAGATTTAAAATGCAACCCTCAAAACGATTTTCTCGTTTTTCTATTAATGATATTCTCTCCAAATCTACAAGCAAAAAGCCGCGACGCGGCTTTTTCTTTAACCAACTGTCGGGGGTGACCCAAAGCGGTGATGGACCGTCAACATCAACAACCAAAAACAACGCCAATGACTACGTGAAGAAGCTGGACTGCAGCGTTGAACACGTTCCAAAGTTCAATTATGTGAAGGTGAAATCGACATTCAGCATACAGGACGTACCATCCGATCCGGAAGGGTTGCTAGCCGGCATCTTCCAGTATTGCATTGACGCGGCGGTTGACGACAGTCGTGAGCGTGGAATGCACCCGACCCACCTCGGATGCATGATCAGCAGCGAGCTGCTGACTGGTGGCGACATCCCCGTGCCGGTTCGCCAAATCACCGACAACACAATCGACACGATCCTCAACTTGTTCAAYAAAGTTGCGCAGTCCAAGCAGCAGAACAGCGTAACGCTGTGGGGTGAGCCGTTCACGGTCACCATAACAACGGTGGATCGCACTGGACTCCCCTCAAAACGTCGCGTCAGAGGGGGTGCGAGACGCAAGCTGGCGGCGGTGCACCATCGAATTCACGATCAGTGTCTGATCAAGGTTAGCACCTCACTTCCACCATATGATTGATTAAAAATAAAAAAGTTTAAGATTCGCAATGACAAGGATAGTTATTGCCTATTCTACGCTCTACAAGCGACAATGGTCGCCAAAACACGCAACTGGCCCCGATGGCAGTTCAGCAGATATATTAACAGCCAGCTGGGAGAACGAGGGCGACTCCAACAAGAGACTTTGGAGTTKATGGAGCAAGTGGGTGTACCCCAAAAYTTGGAGGCTTACGACGCGGACACCTATGTTCCTCGCGTCATTGACCATTGGAACAACACTCAACAACAACATCGTTTTGCAGTGTTTATTTTTGGTTCTACTGGACAGTATAAGCCACTCTTCAAATATGTGGACAACACCTACGATACGCCGTTGCTACTTTACTTCAACGACGATCACTTTGATGGAGTGCAAAAGCAGGGAGGCCTCTTTGGACGACCTTATTGCYTAGAGTGTGAACGACCGTATGACAGGGCAACCAAACACAACAAAACGTGCAAAGCGAGATGTATGCTTTGTTCGCGCACAGGCCCWGCATTTCCTTGYGCTTCTTCGGCCGGTTTCTTCAAACACTGTGCAGMGTGCAACAAAAACTTCCGCAACRACGATTGTTACCAACAYCATCTCCGTTCCAACTTTTGTCGCAGATCAAAAAAGTGCAAGGATTGCGGTGCAATTTGGGACGTCCCATACAAYACTAAAAATGGACGCGCGGTAATTATTAAATTATTAAGTTTTATTAATCTCCGTAAGAATTTAGGGGCATAAGTGTGGCGAAAAGTTTTGCGCTTTGTGCAACAACTACCATGCTGAGCGCGGTTGCTTCATCCAGCAACTCCACCCAAAGGAGAACGACCCGTTCCGGGTTGTCGCCTTTGATCTGGAAACAATGCAGCACCTGCCAGTCGATGCTGCGCATTCCAAACACCGCAACCACGAGCCGAACTTTGTTTCGGCAAAGATTGCATGCCCCGACTGCATCAGCAGCGGAAAATGGCGGCTGTCTTTGACCGATGGTGCGAGCTGTACCGTGTGCGGCAAACATAGGACAATTGCCTTCTGTCAACGACGTTTTGCCGACACTCCAATCGACAAACAAGTTGTGGTCGACAACCCGTTGGAGGCCTTTGTCGATTGGCTCGTCAACGACTTGCCCACAAAGTACGACACCTACGCATACTCCCACTTTGGCGGGCGATTTGATATGGTGATCACATTCCGGGAGCTGTTCAAAATCGGCTTCAACCCGGAAATGCTGCGCAGGGTAACGTTTTTATTAAAGTATTTTTTTACAAAGTTTTATTTAGGGAAACAAGATGTACGAAATGAAAATCCGGAAGCAGAAGGGCCGGAATCCGAACATCATCTTCCGTGACTCCTTCAACTTGATGCCCTGTTCACTGGCCGCGCTTGTCCCGKCGTATGGGCTCGATGTCGAGGAGAAACCCTTCTTCCCACATCTTTCAAACTGCCCAAACAACTATGGACGACAAATATTCCCCACGCCCGATGACTACCTGGCGAGCGGTATGATGCCAGAGAAGCGACGTCAGTTTGACCAGTGGTACGAGCAGCACCGACAAGAGCCCTTCMATCTTGACGAAGCCTTGGCGGCGTAAGTGAAACATTTTTAGAATTTAATAATTARTTTTTCGTGTRCAGGTACTGCACGAATGACGTCGACATTCTAATGGCTGCTCTGATCGCCTTCCGCCGTGAATTCTTCGAGATCAGCGAGCGGCACGAATACRWCGACGGGGWGGACGACCGACAAAACCACGACGGCATTGATGCACWGAAAGAGTGCATGACAATAGCGGCAGCGTGCATGCGCCATTTCCGCACGAACCACCTGGCAGCCGACCATCTGGCAATCGTACCGGAAAGAGGTTATGACAACGCTCAAAACCAAAGCCTATTGGCCCTGCGGTTTTTCCATTGGTATGCGGCAGAACACSGCGTTCAACTCCAAACCGCCCACTCGCCTGGTGGCGAAAAGCGTGTGGCCAACTACAGCCTCGAYGGGTGGATCGAGGCGGAGCAGAGGGGGGTTGAAGTGAACGGTAATTTTTCTAATAAAATCAATTTTGACAAATAAATATTTTCAGGCTGTGTTTGGCACGCCTGTAAGCAGTGYTATCCGGACGATAACCAACTACTGCCCAGTGGGAAGACAGCAGGTGCAGTGCGGGAAAAAGACGGGAAGCGGCTGGAGTTTCTGCGCAGCCAAGTTCCRCGGGTGGACGTCTTCTGGGAGTGCGAAATTYGACGAATGCTTGAGGGGAGCAGAGAAATGCGGCAAATTTTTGCGGATTATGTGGAYGACGGACCATTGGAGATTCGCGCCGCGTTTACCGGAGGGCGGACCGGTCCAATGAAATTGTTCCACCAGGCGGGAGAGGGGGAGAAGATWTCSTAYTWCGACTTCACSTCCCTCTACCCATACATCAAGTGAGTTTTYHYCCTTTGTAATAATAATAAATATTAATTTAATTCAAGTTTTGTAACCCGCTACCCCGTTGGACATCCAACTGTCCACGTGCTCAACGAAGACGTTGCGTGGACAACACCAACCGACAACCCCTACCCGCTGGCACTGTTAAAAGTTTTGGTTGTGCCTCCGCGTCACTGCGATGTGCCGGTTTTACCGGTGAAAGTTGACGACCGTCTGTGCTTCCCGCTTTGTATGAAGTGCGCCAAGTACTACCCAAATGGTGGTGCCGACGACACCTATCASTGYGACCACAGTGACCAGCAACGCAGTTGGGTCAGCACCTGCACCTCGTTGGAGCTGAACGCCGCTTTGGAGGYGGGATACCGCGTCAACAAAGTGTTTCGCGTGTTGGAGTACCAACAAAGCGACGAYGACCTCTTCAAGTCGTACATCGCCGAGTTTATGAGCAAAAAGATTGAAGCGAGCGGATTCTCGGCTGACATCAAAGGCAATGCCGAGCTGGAGGCCGCCTTTGTGCGAGAGTGCAGCGAAATGTTTGGCATCACCGTTGACTCATCAAAGATGGTACCAAACAAGGGAAAGCGATCCATCGCCAAATTGTGTTTGAACAATTTGTGTAAGTTTTAAAATTGTTTGAAATTTCTTATTAAAATTTTAAAGGGGGACGATTTTCGCTGCGCAATAATGGCTTGTCGCAGACGCTGATTACCGACGATCCGGTTGTGCTCGGAGAGTACTTGGACAACCGCTCAATTGACGTGACCTCAATTGATGAGCTGGACGCCGACCACATTCTCATCAGCTACATGCAAAAGGAGGAATGGGTCGAGGAGCACGCCTGCTCCAATATTAGTAAGTTTAAAACTATTTTAAATTTTAATAAATTTAAAATTTAGTCATTTCGCTTTGGACCACGTCAGCGGCGCGCCTTTTGCTGCTGAAGGCAATGCAGAAAGTTGTGCGAGCGCCAGGCTGCACACTTTTGTATAGCGGTAAGCCAATTTTGTTCGTCGGTCAATAATGCGCCATTTCTTTAAGATACCGATAGCCTTATATTTGTCCACCCCAGCGACCGCTGTCCGCTGGAGACGGGCCCCCATCTGGGGCAGTTTACTGATGAATATCCTCAGCACGATATTCAAGAATTTTGCAGTGGAGGCGCAAAACAAGTAACTTTTTTATTTTATTTTAATTTTATTGTAATAAAAAATTTTAGTACGGCCTGAAGCTGAAGCGGAAAGAAGCTGACGCCGACAACGAGTACATCCTCAAGGTCCGCGGCATCACCCTCAACAACGACGTGATGCAAAATCAAGGCCTGAGGTACAACACCTTCAAGGAGGCCGTGCTGCGGTATGCGACTACCGGAGAAGTTCAGCGAATCCAAGTGATCTACCCCAATTTCCTCCGCCCATCAATCAAAGATGCGCGTGTGACATCAGCCCCCCTCCAAAAATGTTATAAACCCTATGTCGGGAAAGGGGTTGTGGGCGCCGACTTTAACCTTTTAAATTTCGGTCACACTTTGTAAAATTTTCACTTGTATTTTCATATTGTGATCATTTATGTTCATCTTAAATAATGAGAGGAAGATGAAACGTTGAAATTATTAAGGAACTGAAGATGAGATTTAAAAATAATTAAGATTTGGAAGATGTCATTTTTAGGTAGAAAATAGCATAATTAAGGGATAGAAGATGACATTTCGAAATAATTAGTCGGTTAAAGCGACAATTTTCAAAAAAAGTGGTGATTTTAAGTGAATTTGGTCAATTTACATAAAAATCAAAGTATTAGAGTGAGGGTGTGCGCGTGTATCACCAGCATGTGTATGACGCTTGAGTGCATTCATCGCGCCCGTTGTTGTCAGCTTCCTCATCAATTCGAAAACGAAGTGCAGAGWCATTTGATGAAGATGAACTAGTTGGTCGTCGCTCTGGACAGTCATTAATCTCTTTGAACATTTGCCCCAACCAATTAATTGAAGCCTCCTCCTCCTCCTTCTCCTCAATAAGTTCAAGCAACTCCATCGGGTAGAAACGGTCCTCACCGCCTCCCGGAAAGCGTTCAATTATGCATGGAATGTAGGGATGATGAAGTCTAATTCTATGCCGTGCATAGAAGTGTGCCGCAATGTTGACATTATAAGGCTGACAAAGACGACCATATGCAGGAGTTAAAGCGGCTCCCTTTGATGATATGCCACCAATAAAGAATGTTTTGCACATGCCATTCCGATCCTTATATGTGGTCCGAACTTTTCGGCCGATCAAAGCATTCACAGCGCGAACTCGGTCCTCCGGATGGTTTAAACGATCACGGAGTGACTTGATACGACAGTTAAGAAGTTTGGCACAAAATTCAGTGACAAGCACCATTTTCGAGAATAAATTAACAATTCTAAACAGATGTAGGCAATTATTGAGGTCAAAGAAATTATGAGTAAAATTATTAGAATGATTTTGATTTATGACGGTTTTGAACAAAAATGTTAAGCTCCGCCCATCCTAAGCATGTAAAACACATCCGCTTAAAATTCGACATCATTTATATAACTTTTCAATTTATTTTTCCTCCTCCGCGCGCGATTGAATTTTATTTTCTTAAGGTCAAAATGTCCTTTCCCAAAACAACTTCCATTGAAATCTCCTCTCAACCCACTAAAGAAATATCCTCTCCACCAAAATTTGGCGAAACCAAATGGTTGAGCAAGCGCAAGCGATCAACTGACATCATCACCGAAACTTCTGAAAAACAAACAACAAAGCCTGAGGCGCCGGTAAAGAAGTCTAAGGTGGAAGATCGAGAGCTGTGGAAAATCATGAAGGGAAAATTCATGATTGGCATTTACCTGTGTCCCGGTAAATTAAAATTTATTATTTAAATTGCTAAAATTTTTCAAATTTTCTAGATGACTGGAATCGACTGTACAGCAATACGCAAAAGGCTGTTCGCCTTGAGAATGGGCGTATTGCACTCAACTTTGAGATGTGTGAGCGATGCGCATTGGCAAACTGCTGTGCGGCCAACTACATGGCACCTCCGAAGAAGCAGTGGGATGAACAATGATCGATTGATTCGATATTGGCAATTTTTCAAATTTTGAATTTTCAAATGTTAAATAAAATTGTTTGAAACGGTCTCCAAATTTGGTTGCTCATGAAAGATAATTAATTAGTTAAGAAATCTTAAGGAAAAAGGAAGTACCGAAAATACGCCCCCTTTGGTCATTAATCATCTGCTCTTCCGATGCCGCCGGGTTGGGCAGTTCACCGGCTGTGCCATTCATCTAGTGGTCATTTCTTTGTTTTGCCTTTTGTGTGCGGATTTCGGCGTCTACACAATTATTTTAAATCTCCTTGTTGCATATTTTCAACGCTTTTTAAACCTTTTTAATGTTTTTATTTTAACCTGTTGCAATTTCCAATTTTCCTATCATCCCTAATAATACTATGTCTTCCAACAACCGTAGAAAAAGCTTCCCCGCTCGCTGGGGAATTTCAAGTAAAGCCAAAAACTTTATTTAAAAAATGTATTTAAATTTTGTCAAGTTTCGTGTATGGAGTGCCACGAGATTGGATGCCGGATGTGTGAACGCCTGCGAGCGCACAACCGTAGCCTGAAGAACCAGGGTCTGGACCATGGCCGTACGATGTTGTTCTTTGGGCCGATAAATAAGGATATCGTCTCAACCACCAATTGCGACAATTGTGAGTTTAGCTAATTTTTTTATTGGAAGTGCTACGACCGTAATAAAATCAATTTTCAGATCCTTTTGACAACTATTCATCAACAACATTTTCACCTTGGCCATTGACAATGTTGGAAGAGGTTTCTAATTCGTCCGCGCAATCGTTGAAGTGGATTGATGATCACGTTTTGGCGGCAGCACAATCACTGGAAATGAAGATTCTGTTGCAGCTTTCTGAAGTGGAAGAAGACGCTGAAAGAAAGGCTCGCACTATGATGGTGGAAGTGCAGCGGAAAGTTGAGGCAAAGGTCTCGTATGCTCTACACCTGGCCGAACACCGTTTGAGCACAAAGTGGACCAAAATGCACGAAGAGCAGGAGCAGCGAATCCGTAGATCTGCACAGCATGCCGTCATAGCTGCTCAGCGGAAGGTGTTTGAGTTTGCCGGGGCAGCTCCAAAATGGTCTTCTCTGTGTATGTTATGCAGAGAGGAAGGTAAAGCGACATGCGGGAGCATTATGTGTCGCCATATTTGCATTTGTGAGTATTGCATGGTCGCGTGGGTCGGACAGGAACAGCCCAAGTGTCTCGTTTGTCAGGAGATTTCCATGGAATTTGCCTACTTTGGTGTTGCCCCTTAGGGGGTTTTACCCAATCATAACCGCAGGATTCTGTTTAATCCTCAAATACCATACATTAACCAATGCTTCTGCTTCTTCTACTTTTTTTTTCTAACTATTAACTATTTGTTAATCGTACTCGTTTGGACTTACAATCTGCAATTACTAATTTGTAAAGTACTCCCTTATTAACCTTTTTGAATGACTCAACATTTATTTTTCAACTATTTATTTGGTTATAATGATTTTCACCCTTTCATCGTTTTTTAATAAATGAAAATTTGATTTGCCATCCTTGAATATGTTAGCCATATAATATGCGACAGAAACCAAAAGAAAATAAAAAGAGAGTAACCGGGTGAACAAGGGAAAGAAAAATTAAAGAGAGAGTGTGATAAGTGCGTAAGAGAGAAAGAGAGATGAGAGAGAAGGAACACAAATGCGCACAATGGGAAGGGAGGGGCGGGACACTACGAAAATTTGGATAGAGCCAATCGTAGCATGGCAATTTTCTGCTCGGCTGATATCTACTCTGCAAATCAGTTTGCCCTCTTTTTAGCGGCACGGAGCATTGACTTTAAACAAAGAAAAGCGCCGACTTTCCGCCGTTCAACGGAATTGTGTTGATTTTGCATCGCTTTCACAGTTATTTGACAAAAGAAAATAAGAATTGTTATCGTTGGGCGGGGTTAAGAATGACTATGAAGAACGGCCGTGTTATAGCTAAGGATCATTTGGCCATTTGGTCTTCGACGACGCTCAATGGCCACATCCATTTATTTTTCTCCCAAACTCTGTCAACCCAAAAAAAAATTTTTAATTTTAGCTTAAATTATGCCAGTTGTGTCCTCCCCTAGTGAAATTCCCTGGGTTATGGTTCCGGGGTGTCAATGTCCGGTAATGGACAACGAGTGTTACCGTCCGGGGCCTTATTCCAAACCAATCATATGCGTCCATCTTCTCATCAAAAATATTACGGAGCATCTCTCCGTTTTTTCTGTGAAGCCGTTTGKTTAGCATTTTTTTTCATTTAATGCTTTCACATTTTTACAAAAATATAATACTATATATTATGATGTTTCAGAGCTCAACGCGACAAGCGGAAACTTGGCGCATGACCGTGGCGATTGTTCAGTTTTGCTGATCATCCTGCAACTTCTATCTCTCTTTATTCTGGTTATTTTATAATTTAGTTTTTATTGCAAATAATTTAGTTTATATTGCAAATAATTTAAATTTAGTTTATATTACAAATCATTTTTATGTTTTAAATTTTTGTTCAGGTATCTTTTTTCTTGTGCTATATTGTGAAGCATGTGTGCTTCCGTACTTATGTTGTGAAACGGAAGTGGGGCGGCTACCGTCGCCGTCGTGCCCCGCCGGTTCAGCTTACTGAACTGCGCCCTCGGGCTTCGGGCCATTTCAAAGGTGTTATTTATTTTTAATTAATGCAACTTTTAAAAAATTATTGTTCTAATATTTTGTATTTTTATGAGTGCAACTTTTTTAACTTTATTATTTATTCTAATATTATTGTCTTTTTATTTATTTATTTAAACCATTTTTATTTTAACTTTTATTTTTGGCAGATKGAATCGAACCGTTGGAGGTGCGTTGCCGTCCTCCGATTTTGTCAAAGGTAAATAAAAACTAATTTCTCAACAAAATTTTTTATTTTAGCCATCCCCTGAGCAACTCGAGATCAACGATGGTTGATGGATGGATGGATGGATGGATGGATGCAGGAAGCTACCAGAAGAAACGGAATTTAGCTTTCTCACAAAATTTTTAAAAAGTTGAGAGTTGGGGCAATAAATAATAATCAATTCATACACAAATCAAAAGTCAATCCAGTCCCGACTCGAGTTTGATTCCCAACAAAATTTTGTTATATGAGACTACTTTTTGCCCCCCCCCCACTCTACCCTTCTCTGACTGTAGGTATACTAAACAGAAAGTATACTCACTTTGGACATTGATCATCTGCTCCTCCAATGCTATTAGTTTAGTCAGCTCATCGGCTTTGTCGGTTTTTCATTCTTTGTACGTTCCCCTCCCCCCCCCCTTGCCCCTCGATACTCAACATTGATTGGGTGCATTGAAATGAAAAATGCGAAAAATGAAAAATAAAATGATTTTTTCGACTTCATTCTTTCATGCATTTGTTAAAGAACGGCTTTAAAGACGAAAGCGCCTGTAAAAAAATTTTTTTTTTAATCATTATAATTTTTAATTAATCAATTCACCTTTTTTTTAACATCTGCTGGAGTGTTTGGCGCAAAAGAGACATTGTGTTTTTGTTCAGATATTTTGGCTTGCATTTTCTCTGCCACTTAAAAAACGAAAAAATTTTTTTTTAAATATTTAATTGTTAGACTTACCCTGCTGGAACTTTGGATTTTCTGCCAAAATTTTGCCGAAATGCGCTGCAATGGGCGTTCCACAAAGGGCGTCCATGGCTGAATCGATGGCTGTTACTTCTGTGAAGCTTTGCACGAGCTCCAGACCCTCCACGTCCTCCGAAATGCTCCAGGAATCCTTCCCGGCGAAACCTCAATTATTGAACAATTACACATTAATTCTTTATATTTTAAAATTAAAAAAGAAAAACATTTTGATGAATAAAAGAGGAGGATGGAAGGGTAAACTCCTTCAATCAAGAGTAGTCAACCTGATCCGACATCTCTTCCTGCGACAAAGTCCTACAAGAAGGCACTTGAGAACTCAGTCGGCAGGAAGAGCACGAAATTGAAGACAGAGAGCAGAATAGAGAAATTTAAAATTTTAAGGACATGTGTTGGACCGGAATGTGGGACTCTTCCGGATTTATATTGAGAAAAATGGTTTAAAAAATTTCAGTACATTTTTAAATTTTGTAAATTGCTTACCGCTCCACGCTATATAATAAGCCTTCCTTGAATTAGCAGCCACGAACATGGCATGAATTGTCTCAATCTCAAACTCTTCGTCTTTGTTCGGCCTAACCCCTTTGGGCGCTGTTTGTGGCCGGATAAAAACCTTTAAAAATTAACTTTAAATATCGAAAAATGGGCGAAAAATATGAAAAACAAAATTTTGAAAAGCCAATACTCACTCGGCCTTTACGATCCCTCTGCTTTTTCAGAAATCGTTTTGTCGCGCGCTTTGAATGTGAAGAGGTTGAAGCAGTAACAGCAACAGCAGCAGATGCAGATGCACCATTAGTTGCCGAAGATGTGAGCTGTGGTGCCAGTGTGGTAAATTGAGTAGCCGACTCACTAAAACAAAATTTTTTAAACAGTAATAATCCATCAGCGAATAATTAAAAAATTTTTCTCAGTGACAAAACTCACGACTCATTGTTGTAGCAAACGTTGCCGCCGCCGCCGCCGCCGCCTTCGGTGGTTTCGATCAACTGCAAGTCCTGTTGCGGCTCATCCACCAATTCGTTATCCATCGCGGAAGGTGAGACCAAATGCGACTGATAAAACTGAAACAAAAAATAAAATGATTAATTATGACATTATTGTTCACCCGAATAATGCCAGGGTCCAACAGCCAATTCTGATTTTGATCAAAATTATTCGATTTACAATATATTAAARCCACCTTGCACGCCGGCATTGAAAGCAGTTTCTCGAGCTGATCATTCTCACAAAGTTGCATTGACTGTTTGGTTGACGGGGCGAAGTCAATTGGCTGAATGGTGTCTCTGTAAATTCATTACTATTAAATGCTTTTGCGTTAATTTTCAAAAAATTTTTTGACCACCTGTAGTCATTCATATTGTTTACCATCTCATCGCTACTCAACTGCTTCCGGTCATCTTTTTGCTGTAAATAAAATTTTTAAATAACAAATATTCAGTAAARTTATTTTTAAAATCCCCCTTTAGATCCCGTATAAAATTTGTTTAATTCTCAAAAACACTAAAAGTTTTGCTCACCGGTTTCCGTTTCAAACCAATGCTCTCTGTCCTCGGCCGACTCTGGTCCCCATCGATGGCAAATTCCTCCCCATCGATGGCAAATTCCTAAACAACAATTTTATTATTGATCGCCAGCGCTCAAATGGCTCCATTCCCCTTCCCCAAATCCCTATCCAAAAGGGTTTATCTTGATGCAATTTCAGATTAAACAGAAAAATTTTTTTTGTTACTTACCGACAAAACAGTGCCGGCACCTTTCCGATTGTTCTTTGTCCTCGGCCGACTTTGTTCCCCATCGTTTGTTAATTGCTAAAGATAACAAAAATATTAAGTTTTTAGACCAATTTTCTTTACGTGTAAAACCGAATTCACAAAAAATTTTTTGCAAAAATTACCTAAAGAAAAGGTCTGGTGCTTAAACGGGAACGCCATCTGAGCGCGAGCGCTTAGATGGCACCCTTTCCCAAAACTTTTTGCTACAAACCCTTCAAATTGTCAGCATTTCACAGAAATACCTTTATTTTGTTTAATTATTAAATTAGAGCAATTTTACTACCGACAAAACAGAGTCGACATCACTGCTCACATTTAAAACATCGACGAAAGATGATGAAAACATTTGAAACGGCTAAATTAAAATCAAAATTTTATTTTATTTTCCAGATAATATTAATTAAGGAAGGTAAAGGGTGCTGGGGAAAGGGACAGAAATGGATGAACATTCATTTTGCATTGATTATGCCTTCGTCCTTCTGACCCCCATCCATTCCCAAGCCGTCTCCATCCATACCTTATTTTGGGGGGGGGGGTGATTAATTAGTTTTGAACCCCATGC
>MEIZ01000305.1:30059-67112 GCA_001723225.1 Globodera ellingtonae | reverse complement strand
GCGTTCGTTTTTATTTCTAAAATTTACAGTTGAATTTGTTTTAGAAATATTTATTGGTTGATTTATCTCTGATCATTAACTTCAAATAAGAAAAAATTTTGGTTGTTGTTGAGTTTGCTTTAAATCTAATTATTGTTTCTTCCGTCACTCTTTATTCGAATTTTGTTTGAAAAACAGGCCAAGTTCAAAATCTATTTAAATATATAATAATAAAAAATAGAACACAATATTTAAAGAAAGAACAAATTTTATCAAGTAAAGAACATGACCAAAACTAAAAGAAAAATTGAAAATGCTAAAATCCCAAAAACTTTACAACGAATCTCAAAATGATTCTCGAGGACATCACCCGAATGGTCGGTCAACAGTAGTAGTTACTACCTGCTTTTCCGCCACTACGGTAGCCCCCCATACCTATGGAGGGGGTGGGGCGCCAAGTGAGCGCCCGCCAGCCAGGTGAGCGCCAGGCTATTTGAGGCCTGGCCAAGTGAGGCCCAGAGCCTAAACCTATTGGCAGGGTTGCTGCGCGACTTTTTTAAAATTTTTGAAATTTCGAAATCTTAAGACGTTTGAGCATCTTGCGCACTGCGCGACTTTATGCAAATTTCTGCTGCGCGAGTTTATTTAATTTTTAATATTTTAATTTTTAATTATTTTTTTTACTGCGCGAGTTACTCGCGCACTGCGCGACTTTTTTCGAAATTTAAATCTTTAAATTTCACTTGCGMAGCTGCGCGACTTTTTTTGACTCTGCCAAAATATTTTTAATCCGAAAAATCCATCCGCCGCTGCGGGGATCCGAACCCMCKCTGCCGCTGCGAGAGAGAAAGGAGAGCACTAACCACTTGGCCAMTGGTGTATTGGGAGCAATGGCCCCTATTGCCCTTATATGGGGGAGAATGACGTCTGCCAAAGGGAATAAACTAATTGTCTCCACTGCAGTAGTGAGTGAGGGGGTCTGCAGCCAGCAGCCAAGTTCAAAGCCCTGCGCGAGCAAATATTATTTTTTAAAATTAAATATTTAAATTTAATTTAATAAATTCATAATTTAAAATTATTTACAAAATATAAAAATATTTATAAAATCCAAAATTTCTTATATAAACATGAAAGAAAAATCGTAAAGTAGAAATAAAAAATTTCAAATTTAAATAAAATTGCTTTCGATTGAAATTTGATACCTCACTTTGTTTATTTTGCATCCAAAATTTTTCAATAAATTTTAGCTTTGTTCAAAAAACGTAAAGTAAAATTAAAAAAAATTTTCGCCTTAATATTCTGGCATTGTTTATTAGCCTTAAAGATTTGGCTTCATTGCTGCGACAATCTAAAGTTGACTTTACGATTTGAATAATGGAATTTTTGGAGGACGACGGGAGGCCGCCAATGTTGGACGGTCCCTTTACCCCTGCGCGAAATGAAAGCATGGCAGAAACAAACTACAGCGACGCCTCCAACGATTTTCGTCTTGCCGACTGTCTGCCAATTCTCGAAAGCGTTGCGCGGGCTTATGACTGCATATACCCGCTGCCAAAGCTCGGGTCTGCCAATTTTTTGGCTCGCTTATTTCTAATTTTAGGTCAAGACGCGACCATCACATGAGCGGGTGTTTGCTGATCCGTTCTTTGGCCTCGGCGAACAGATTGTACATCTTCGAGTGGGAGGAGTGTTTAGAGGTTTGTTCCGAAACAGTTATTCAAAATTAAATTTAAGCTTTAGTTGAAAGGACATCTTGAAATGGAAGATGGGTCAAGCAAGCGGGTACTTCACGAATTCTACGAAAAGTATGACGGGATTGAGGGCCTCGGCCGATTTCTTCGCGAGTGTCTGTTTAACTTTTTCTATTTGATGTATTCCGCAGTGGAAGATTAAGCTTTTGTAAAATTTATTTATTGTAAACTGTTTGTTACAAATGCATAAACAAACTCGTCGGGCCTATTTGATCGATTAAAAATTTGCATAACAACTTCAAAATCAAAGCCAACGGACATCAAATAAATAAAAGTGATTACATAATGGCCACAAACATTAGAAAAGATTGATTGAAATATTCTTTTGTTAAAATAAATTTTCTTAAATTTTTCTGACAAATATTTTTTAATCAAAGAGGTTGGCATATCGCCGTAAGAATCAAAAAAATAGGCCTCTGTTCGCGACTTGGCCCAAATCGCGCACCAGTGAGAACCCGGCCTACCAGCTCGGTCCTTAATATAAAATTAGCAATAAATAGTTTTGCAAAACATACCAAATTAACAATAAGGCTGCAGGGGAATCTTGAACACCCTGGCAGACCATCCGAAGGAAAGGAGCCCATAAAAAATTTCTTTGTCACCGGATTCTCAAAGAGAATCTTGTCGATGAACCGGTTGTCCATTTTGGCGCCGAATTCTCCTCTCTCGCAAGAACAAATAAAACCCTACGGCTGCAGCCCCTGCAGTCCCAAACAAATAGAGCAGGCACAGTGCAAAGTGTATTGGCGACTTCTCGATCACCTCCGGGAAACAAAGAACAACCCCCTCGCGCGGGGATGAGGCCATTTGAATAATTTTTTCCAAAGAATAATTGTTGTTGTTCATAAGGACAGGTCACTTGTAATTGATCTATTACGATCAATTAGAATGAGGCCGTCGGCCTCTCCGTAGGCTATTAAGGTGACGCCCTCGGGGGGAACAGGTTCGGAAAATCGAATGTTCACCGCAGTGCATCCCTCCTTGATCAGCTCAAAGCCAGGCGAGTCTTCTTGCGAGTTGGTCATTTGGAAGACATAAAGGCAAAAAGCCGTCTTGAACATGCTGTAGCTGAGGCCGTTGCTTTCGGTTGTACAAGCAAGGCCGAGGTGTTCCTGCGCGTCATGATAGGCCCTTGCATAATTGTTGTTTTTGTAGTCCAAATTGTAGGGGTATTGGGGGTATGTTCTGCCAGAGGCCGTCAGTTCAATGTCCCTAACCTAAAAAGGGCAAACGCTTCAGCAAGTTTTTAATTGGTTCTTACGTTATGGTGATTAAAGAAAAAGGGGTTCTTTTGTTTATGTCCAATGTAGTTCTGGTTGGCGACTAGCCCGATGATGACCCTTCTTGGCACTTCCTCCGTGAACAAATTCGCAGAAAAGTCGTATCGGCCCCCGGTAATGAACAGGGATTTCATAAACGATTTACGAATCCCAAATCTGGCGGGCTCAACATCCAGCTTCCTTGCAATGTCCAAACTCAGCCCGTCCATAAGGTCGACAGTTTTCACAATCAGCCGGCAGTCGGTAATTTCCAAAACAAATTTAACTTTATCTTTTTCTTGGTGGAGCATAAAATCGTCCGACTGCAGCGCGAGCTCAATGTCAATTTCGACATTACTAATCATATACAAGTCTTGGTTGAATATATCGGCACTCAACTTGCTGATTGTTTGATAGGCTTTGCTTTCTGCCAATGGCTTCCTTCGCTTATCATTGGCCTTAGAAAGGTCAGTGTCGCGAAAATAGCCCGCCACCCCAAAATAGGCATCCTTTGCAGCAATCGGATAACTTAGTTCCGTGTCGAGGTACACCTTGTAGCTGTACAACTGGTTGGAGTCGTACACCTCTCGCTGGTTGATATGCACTTTCAAGTTTCAAATAAAGGTTGCCCCGGGCATTTGGATTAGCCCAACCGAGTCAGACGATCCAATATTATTAAATAATCCATCTTCGGCAATCTTTTTGATCTTAAACTCAGTGGACACAAAGATCTTGCTGAGATCAATATAACTGGTTATTGGGTGAATCTAAATTTTATTGGCGATTGAGTACGCAAAGACAAATTTATCGATTACCTTAAAATGAAAAGGCCTAGAGCTTATCGGGTTCAAGGTCAAATATTCCCGGTAGCTTGAGTTTGACACTGCGCAGTTTGTTGGGGGAGTCGTAAAAAAGTCTAGCCCCGCATTTGCCACCTCCGCACTCGCAACATCCACTTTTTTATACAACATTAGCAAAGCAAACAATTAATAATAACCGAGGGAATCAAATCGCTTCTTTTTTAAAAGCGCTCTCTGGGGGACAGTTTGTCCAACAACGTCAAAAGGCTTCAAAATGATCTCCGCTTTTTGCTTCTTCCCTCTCCTCTTTCGTTTACCCCTGCCCTTTTGTAGTGATGAGGAGGCCTTGTCCAGCAGCTTTTTCGCCCCCTCTTTTCCCTCCGCCAACAGAGCATCCTTTATGTCGCCGCCTTTCGAGACTTGGTTGAAGACTCGCGCACCAGTTTCGAGGCCCTCCTTGCCAAGTTCAGCAGCAATATTCGCAGCGTAAGGCTTAGCAGCAGATATCATGGGGCGCAGGTAGCGCCACAAATTTCGCAGAACAGCCCCAACTCCGGCCCCTTTTTGGCGAGGGACCCCCAAAAAGTACCCGTATCCCCGTTGAAAAGTCGGCAAGCCCTCAAAATAGTTTATAGGCCCGCTGCCTGTTTGCTGATAAAACTGGTCCAGCCGCAAGTTGGAGCCGTCGAATATTACACGAACCATTTTTCAAAAGGTCAGAACCTTTTTAAACTGAAGCGTCAAAACTACTTGCCCAAAATCAAATGGAACTTCCCTAAAATAGATTTTAAAAGGGGCCTTAAAAGTAAGTACACATACCGGCCGGTCAGTGTTCGAATCTCAACATCCAAAACATCCACCTCGCGGGCGATTATTTTATGAAATAAAGGGGTCTGGAAATCTTTCTCAACCACGCTCCCTGATTTGCCTTCAACGGCAATCACTTGGAGGAGATTGGCAAAAGTGTTGCCGAAAATCATGCTTTCAATGATCCCACTGTTGAGGTAGATACACAAATGGCTTACGCCGCCGCCCAAATCAACAGAATATTTGGCGAGATCCTCGTTTAGGATTTGCTGTTCCTGCTCATAGCCAAGTACGTAGGCCAACTGATCGGTCAACGTGATATGCGAAATTTTGTTGTCAAAGATTTTCAGCATAAACCTCCCAATATCCTCCATATAATAGAAACGGAATCCTTTGAYGAGCGCGATCAACTCTTGTTTTTCCTCTCGAGTTTTTGAACCATAGTTTTCCTCGTACACTTCGCGTTCAAACAACTCTTTGAACTCTGCGATGTTCCGCTGAATTTGGGCGGATGGGTTAAACGCCGGCAGATCCCAGGGCAGCTCTGGGTGATAAATCCGATATTTATCAACTGCATTGGAAAAGTGGTATTCATCTTTTTCGTGCAGATAGTGGACATCGGGGGTTGGGTCTTTGCCCTGCACTAGGCGCATCCATCCACCCCTATACGGTTTCAACTCCTTGAGAAGCTCGAGCTCTCGCAGTTTAAATTTTCTCGCTTGATCTCGCCGCATTCTCTCCTCTTCGCCTGTTGGGTTGGCTAATCGTTCAACTGCGTTATTTGGCCAACTATCTGCGGCTTTGGGTTGTTTGGCAGGGCTTTCATCCTCTTTCTTTTCATTTTCTTCTTTTTCTTTGGCTAATCTCTCTTTTTCTTTCGTTTCGTTTTCTTCTTTTTCTTTGACTAACCTCTCTTTTTCTTTCTTTTCATTTTCTTCTTTTTCTTTGGCTAATCTCTCTTTTTCTCTCTTTTTCTTTCTTTTATTCTTCTTTTTCTTTGGCTAACCTCTCTTCTTCTTTTTGTTTCTCTAGCCTTTCGTTCCCAGCCTGCTGGGGCTTTTGTTTGCCTAACTTTTCTTCTTTCTTTTTGCTAGCAGCCCCTTCTTTCGTCGCATTCCCTATCCGTTGTAGCCTCTCTGTCTCTTTACGCGCAGCCTCTAGCCGCAGGCCATCCTCTAGCCATTTCTGCCCCTTGGCCTTTCGCTCATTCTCCGACTGTAGTCTATTGTAAGGTGTTGGACAATTGCCCCATTCAACATTTCATTATTCCACATAACTTTCCATTGGTCACCGGACTTCCCATTCAATCAATACACATTTTATCCATCTCATGTCCCCGCCCACTTTTATGCACATCCAATGTTTCCCCCCGATCATTCATCATCCAACCTGCTATGTTCCCCCCGACAACAATCATCTAATTCGGGAGTCGCGGAGGAGTTCGACAGCTCTAAGCGAGAAGCCAAGAGAACAATTCCATCTTGTACATTTCATTGTCGGAGAGACGTCGGAGGAATAAAGCATTAACGACCAAATGCCCAATTCGGGGGAACGGATCCTTTCCCTGAATATTCCCTAATTCCATCTGAGTCCTGACGGTGCGTCGACTGGGGGCCCAGCGCGCATCCCTCACTCTATCTTTCTCTTTTTGCTCAGCCTCCACCCGCTGCAGCCGCTCTGTCTCTTTACGGTCTTCCTCCAAGCGCCGCAGGCGCTCTTTCTCTTTACGGTCAGCCTCCAAACGCCGCAGCCTCTCATTTTCTTTTTCGTACGCAGCTCTCTCTTTTTCCTCCTTTTGGGCACGCTCCCTCTCTTGAGCTGCAGTCGTATTTCTCAGAGGCAGTAGAGGGGCTTCGCCGGGAGGTTCGACGCCTTGCTCTTCCTCAACGACTTCTAGGTCAAAAAGCTCTCCTTCCTCTTCTACAAAAGCTGCCCTTTTCCGCGTCATCAACCGTTCCATCTCGGCGATCATGCCATGATGGATYCCACGCTCAAGTTGTTGTGGCGAAAGAAAACTCCCACTTGGCACTCTGAACCTATATTTGCGGCCATCGCGCAGGTGGACAATCACGTATTGTTTCTCAAGGGTGCCCACTGTTGCCCAACTTAACGTAATATTGGCTAAAATCTCTTGCCCAATTGTCCTACCTGTTGGGGTAAATTATGCCAGACATTCCCACCATCCACCCAGACCCCTCAAACACCAATTTCTTTGGCAAATGAACTTTGAATTTATTAGTTTTATTTCCAACAAACCCAGGCGTATTGCTGGGTAAAATTACAAAAAAGGAGTTGGTCATTTTTAAGAAATAGATAAAATGATCAAGTGAGATCACTTCCCGCCTGTGTACGGGTGATAGTGTCCGTTCTTTGTTGGCGCAAGCTTCTTTTGGTGCTTCATGATCAAGTCTGTGCAGTCAAAGTTCAGCTTGGCACAGTCGCGGCAGAAAGTTTGGGTGAACTCCAAACGGCCGTCGCCATTTTGGGGTGCCAACACGAAACGGCGGTCGCCCAGTAGGAAATTAGCGTTTTGGCAATCCTTACACATAAACGTGAAGGTGCCATACTAAATGGGAAAAGTTTAAGATATAGTTGTTTAGCAGGGGTTCTCTTACCTTGGGTCGAGCGAGCTTCCAAAAGATTGTTGGGTAGTCAAAGACACTTGGCTGACTCTTTTCCTCGCCTGAAGTGAATAAATCGCAAGGCCTGCGATCTTAGAATACCGTCACTTTCGTTGGCCCGAATTTTTCGGGGCGGCAGCTCCTCTTGTTCTTGCCGTTGTTTGTCCCAGCGAGGCTTTCTTCCCCGTTTGGAAGGCCCAGATTTTTCCACAAGGGGCTTTCTGTCGACATCGTCGTCGTCGTCGTCCAAAATGATCACATCATTATCCGTTTTTTCTAAGTTTTTTGTTTAAAAAATTGTTAATAACGGAAAAAGTTACCCTGTTTAAATTTACGGCCCCCATTGTTATCCTTGCTTGAATCCCCAAAGTATGGCTCTATAAAACGGCGCTTATCGCGATTTATAAATTTTGAAATTACTTTGGCTTTCCTCCACAAATTGTTCATTTTGCCTTTTAGGAGCCATGAATAAAAGATGACAAAAATAATGACTTTTACGTAAAATGATCTGCAAAAATGTTTGGGGAAAAAAGGGAGAAAGGAATAAGGGTGTTAGCTCGCAGGGACCTCCAGACAGTTGCGTTACAAAATAAACGGCCCGCCCATTCGCCTCTTAATAGAGAGAGAGAGGTAGAGAGTACGTACGTACGTGTTGAGGGCCCCCAAAGATAGAGAGAGAGAAAAAGGCGGGAAAAGCAAATTCAAAAGTAAACACCCAAGCCACTTATTGATTTTCGTCAAACTTTTTATTCTTCAATTGTTTAAGATGATCCCGTTAACTACCGCCCTGTCAAAATTGTCGAATTGTAAACCGGAAAATTTGGCGGAATATTTAAATAACCCTGAGGCGGTGAACAAAGCGACCGTCTACTTGGGCGGCAAAAAACCGTGACGGCACAACAAAAGACGTCAAATTTGGCAATTTTTCACTAAAATCAGCGTCGGACACCTACGCTTTTGAAGGATTTCTTGGCATGTTTTGTCATCATTTTCCCCCTTCACCCTACCACCCTCCTTTTTCAGAGGTCAAAGTCCACCAATATTTTTACATAAAACACCGAATCGGCTTCTTTACCCTCAGTTGAAGTGTGTGGTGGAGTACCACAACAAAGGCCACAGCAAATATTACCCCTTGGGCAAGTTTAATACCTAAGGGGATTTCGAGAATTAACCCTTTATTTATTTATTTAGAGTTGTTAGCCATTGACGAAAGTGCCGAAGGAGGCGATAAAGCGTCTGACGACCACAACTACTTGGACTACTTGAGTTTCCGAACTTGGCAGACTCCAGTCTATTGAGTGGCGCAGAGAATGAAACGGGCAAGGCCGTCGCAGGAGTTTCCGGAGATTGAGTTCAACGTCAACACAATGGGTCTGACCGTGTATTGCCCCCGGCACCTGAAAACCCCGCGCTTGGTGCCATGGGACCAGCCGGGCCGCTGCTCTCGCTGCAGGAGCGGCACTGTCGAGCTCGACTACTTCATTCAGGCAGAGGGCGTTACCGTGTACTCGACTCGGCTCAAAAACGGGGGCGAACACTTTGTGCCATTTGACGAGATCGGTAAAGGTTTTTTGTGTAAATCAATCAATAAGTTGATTTTAGTGGATTTTGGCGACAACGCCAAAATTCGAATAAGATCGCGCAACAAAGTGTTCACTCTGCCATTGAGGCAGCCGGAGGTTTGGCAAGCTGAACCTGTTGCAGGGGCCGGCCAATTGTTGGCAGTTCAACCGCCGACGGAAGTGATAAAAGACGGAGAGGAGAGGAAAGACACAAATTGATTTCTTACCCAAAATTGAGGCCGATCAATCAATCAATCATTCTAATCTTTTTTTGTAATGGACTATCCGAGAATAAACGAGCAAGAGTTAAAATTTCCGATCCCCTGCGGGATTATTGTCAGTGGGCCCTCATTGTAGGCAAAACCCAACTGGTTCTTCGCCTATTAAGTTGCGCAGACGAAATGTTTGCCCCTCCCCCTAAGGCAATAGGTTAGCGCTTGATGATTACAGATTTATTGGCTGATTAGTTTGGGCGTACGGCGAATACTCTGCGCAGATTCCGGAATTGGAGAGGCAGGGCATAATTGTTCACGCAGAGGCCCCGTCAGACGAAATGTTGAACAAGTTGCCAAAACCCTTTCTCATTGTATACGACGATCTGATGGGCGAGATTGACGCGAAGAAGTTGGCCGACCTGTACACCAAAAAGTCCCACCATAACAACTTTGCGGTGATGTTCCTCACGCAAAACCTATTCGACAAGGCAATGAGAGTGCCAAGGTCCAACGCCCAGTACATTTTCCTTATGAGGGCGCCAAACGACATGTTGAGCATTCGTAATTTGGCCACTCAAATATTCCCTCGCGAGCAGGGGTTCCTAATCGACGCTTATAAACAGGCGTGCGCTGAGCCGTATGGGTATTTGTTGGTGACCCTTCACGCAAACACTAACAACATTTTACGCCTGAGGACAAACATTTTTCCGGAAAACGACGAAAAAATTATATTTGTCTCCAAAAATGGTTAAACAAGAAAAGAAACAGGTGATCGGACAACGCGTGTTGGAAAATTACGAATATTTGAAAACCCTTGGAAAGACATCCTCCCAGAAGAAGATAAGTCATTTGTTAAGCAGAGCCGGGTGTGAGGAGCTGTTGACGTTGGTGGAAATCTGTTTGAATATTTTAAACGGAAGTTTTTGCCTGACCAACAAACAAAAACAGAAGATTGCCCCCTTTGCGAACCTTATTCGAAAGTTGGCTCGAGCGAGAAGCGAAAAGAGTGCCAGAAAATTGGTCCTTCAATCCGGCGGTTCACTGTTTGCTCCCCTATTGGCACCGATATTGATTGAGGCCGCGCGATATTTGCTTTCGGGACGAGAAGATGGCCAACAAACTAATTCTGCTGCCAATTGAACACTACAAGGGACTGGTTGCGGCGACGGAAAAAATAGATGATGACGTCACCGAGCAGACAAATTTTGGCTTTGTCAAACAACAGTTTGAAAAGGCAATGAGAAAGAGGGCGGCAAACGCCAGCGAAAAAAGCGCAATGTACAATCAGCAGTTGAGGAGATATTTAAAGCTACGCAAAGAGGTCAAGGACAAGCCAATTAAAGTCCAACTCAACAATGGAATGCGTCTGATGACCAAACCCTCTGCAACAGGCGTACAAATAAAGCCTGGGCCTGAAGAAGTTGAAGAGACTATTGTGCTTGGTGGCAGTGAAGCAGATGATGATGATGAGCCTGCGACAATAAGCAGCCCCAAGTTTTCTACGCCAAAGGAGGTGGAAGTTGGCCCAGAGCCAAGACCCAGCAGGAAGAGGGACCTCAAAAAGCAGGAGATAATGGCCAAGGAGCAGCAGCTTTTGTCGATAATAAAATCAGACCCCAAGCGGTTTGGCGTAAATGCGCGCGATAAAATCATCAACCCTTCAACAGGGCGAGATTTTTTGCTATTGAACGACTGGTGAACCCCCGTCCGGAAAATGCCCCGTCGCCAAGCGGTACTCGGGAGCTGACAAAAAAACTCTTGCAAGACCCAACCGCCAAGCATTTGCTCAATCCCCTATTTGTCGGATCCGGAAAGAAGGGTATCATCAAACGCGGGGGATTTTGCCCTTTAAAATGGAAGAAAAAATAAGTAAAATATACACGGACCCCTCCAATCCTGGGGGGTTTGCGGGCGCAAAGCCTCTATACGCGGCAGTCAAAAAGAAACACCCTGGCGTGAAGAGGGCAGAGTTTGACGAGTTTTTGCGGGGAAGTACCACCTATACGCTGTTTAAACCTAAACGCGAAAAATTCCGCCGCCTAAGAACAATCCCCGGCGGGTTTATGACCGGTGAGTTGCCGCCCCTTTAGCCCGTTTAACTTTGCGTTTAGATGTTCAAGCCGACTTGGCAGACTTCCAAGCCCTGTCGCGAAAGAATTCCGGTAATCGATACCTTTTGTTGGCAGTTGATGTGTTGTCGAGGCGTATGTTCGGCGCGCCGGTCAAAAGCAAAAAGCCCGTAGACATGAAAAGAGCCTTTGAAGAACTTTTTGGTCAAATGCCAAAACTTCCGGAAACCTTGTACACGGACCGGGGGCTGGAGTTTGTGGCTAAGCCCCTCAAGGAATTTTATGCCGAAAAAGGCATTAAAAAGTTTGAGACAAGTTCAAAGAAGAAGGCCGCCGTTGCAGAGCGCGCAATTCGTACGCTCAAAACCCGTCTGTACAAATATTTTTCTGCCAAAAATACCTCAACGTGGGTTGATGTACTTGCGAAATTTTTGGCTGCCATAAATAATTCGGTGTGCCGCGCAACAGGCTTAAAGCCCATCGACATTGATGAACAAAACGCGAGGGAGGTGTGGAAAAAAGTCTATGGCGAAAGTATTGAGCCCTCTATCAAGCCGCCCAAGATCAAATTGGGTGAAAATGTCAGAATTCCAGAGCCCAAACACATTTTTGAAAAGGGTATGAAAGTTCAAATTTATTTGTTTTCAAAATTGAATTTTAGGATATATGCCAAATTATTCGGACCACGTTTACACTGTTGATGAACGGCGTTCATCCAATCCCGAACACTATTTCGTTAAAGATTATTATGGATCAAAACTCAAAAGAAAATTTTATTTACCAGAGCTGACAAAAGTGAAAGTTGACAAAAATACACTGTACAGAGTGGAGAAGAAGTACAAGGAAAGGATGAGAGATGGTCAAAAAGAGATGTTGGTAAAATTTATTGGATTTCCGGACAAATATTGGGTTACAAATGAAGATTTTGATGAAAAATAAAATTAAATGATAAAAAATTAAAATTTTAATCGGATTCGGGAGCAAGATCGGCGACGTTAAAGTTATATTCGGGGTCTGGCACAAAAACTTGGCAATCACAGCAGTGGGGGTTGTTTAGTTGGCAATACTCCCAATCGGTGTAGCCAAAAGGGACCACCCGCAGTCCATGGTCCCTGATCACCCCTTTATTGACCGTTGGGTTGAACCTCTTAGCCAAGGGGACGGTGAAGATGTCACCCTTTTTGGTGATACGGAAGTTCTTTGACGGGTAGTTGAAGCCGACAAAGTTGTCGACATCTCCCCACTTCTCCAGCACCATTTCTTTCATTTGGCGTAGTTTGCTGGCACGCGTCTGAGTCTAGGGTGATGCCGCGCAGCTTCATTTTGTACTGGTCCTCGCCGGTGGTGTTGTCCCTCAGCCAGAGGGCGTAGGCCTTGGGGCCCGCTAAAATAACAATTTAATTTTTTTTTTTTTGGATCCCCCGAGCCCAAAACATACCACACACGAATTCCACAATCGTGTGATTCGGATATTCATCCGTTAGTTCTCCTAAAAAGGAAATTTATTTAAATTTTTAAATTGAAAAATTACCAAGTTGTTCCCCTCCCGGCAGTGGGTCCCCCAGCGCCGTCTCGTACTCGTAGAAGATGGAGTCGGTGTCCT
Source organism: Globodera ellingtonae (assembly GCA_001723225.1). Classification (NCBI taxonomy): domain Eukaryota; kingdom Metazoa; phylum Nematoda; class Chromadorea; order Rhabditida; family Heteroderidae; genus Globodera; species Globodera ellingtonae. The sequence goes on along the minus strand of MEIZ01000305.1, from coordinate 54,446 downwards.
TAAAGGGCAAGTTTTAAAAAATTATTTTTTTTTTAAAAAAAAAAACCAAATACCATGTAAAGGATGCGCGTGTCCTTGCGGGGCGGGCAATCAGCAGCGCCGAAGACTTTGCACAGCGAGTCAAGGAGATGTATCCGAGCCGCGGAGGTCGTCCAAAGCGCTAGCGCAGCCTAAACAGTTTCAAATTTAATTTATTTTCCCAGCCCCAAATCTTACATTGCTCGTGTCGTGCTCGACCACGTGCTCGTCTTTGGCCTTGTAGCAGACCATCCAGAACTTCTCGGTCAGCTGGTCGATGCTGCTGATCTCGATCTTGTCGTCGTTCAACAGCTTTGCCAAGTCGGAGTGGTTGTCGATGATGTCAGTTTTCGTCAGGCGATTTCTTAAATTTGAATTTTTTTTTGAATTGTTTTATTTATTTTTTCTAATTTTACCTCAAAGCAAAGCGCCCCCAAAGAGAGTTCAAGCAGAGCTTGGCCACATAGCGGAGTCCCGGGTTGAATTTGATGTTGGCTGGGTTCAATCGCACTTGGCACACGCTAAACGCCTTGTCGATGTACGCTTGCTTCCGCGCTGCCGCCTCCTCTTCGCTGATGCCCTCCTCTGAGCAATTTGCCGGGTAGCCGCTGGCTAAATATAATTATTAATTGCCAAAATACTTTCAATTAAAAATTACCCTCAAACTTCATCTTCAAAAACTTCTCCAAGTAGCTGTGAAACAAAACACCACTCCAGTCGCATGCCAAAGGCCAGATGTACGCCCTGTACACCCGCGTGACTGTGTAGCCGACCCTGAGAGCCTCCGCCAACTCAATGTGCGGGATTGTGACCGAAAAGCAAATTAATTTTTATTTTTATTAAAAAGCTTTACCTCTTTCCTCGTCCTCAAAGTCTTGCACCAATGAACGTCTTTGTCGAAGTGGACGAGGGTTGGGTGGCCGACCGGGTAGTTGGTAAACATGTTCCTGAATTTTTAAAAAATTTAAATGCCAAAAGTTTGAGTGACACTTACCGGGAGGGATAAAGGCTGTTGAATTCCTTGATTTTGATGGTCCTGGGCAGGAGTTCGCCTGTTTCCAAGATCACTGACGCCCCTAACCACTCAGGGCCTGTTCGGCCTTTAATTTAATTTATATTTTTATTCAACTTTTTAAAATTTACCGCCAAAAAAGGCGTCATGGAAGTCGATGGGGCCCGAGTCGGGGGTGTTGTCGAAGAAAGCCTTCATCGCAGGGATGTCCTCCAGCAACCGGTTGAGATGGCACTCCCAAATGATCTCGACCTCAAATTCCCGTGCAATCTGCGCGATCCGCTTTGCGTCCCTTGCGCGGATGGCTCCCGCTGTCTCCCCTCCTGCAACAATTGCGGCGTCGTCGGGAAAACAGTGCGGGCAAGCGTGCCAAAAGCAACTGTTTTTTGATGGCAGAATATTATTGAATCAAATTTTTTTCCACTTACCCATTGACCTCTATTGCGAGGTTGTTGCCCTGCCCCGGCCTCTCCAGCATCCCGTCCAAGCTGTAGTTGCCAAATTTGTACTCTCCGCCAGGGCTTTCGACGTGGCGAAGGGTGAAGCCGTTTTCGCGCATCTCCTCCTCCGCGCGCCACTTAAGTTATTATTTCTTATTTTATTTCTAAATTTTAACTTACCTTTAGGTATTTCCGCGCAATGGTGCTTTGCTTTCCTCTCTTCTCGTAGCCAAGGTGGGGGATTATGGCGATCTTCTGCTTGTCGTAGTGCGCCACGGACACAAAAAACTTCATGCAAGCGGACTAAAATTATTTCAAATATTTTATTTATTTTGAAAATTTAATGAAACCAACCGGAATCGTCACCGAATCGGTGATGTCATCAAACGTTTCGTTGTAGGACAGCTCGCGCATCTTTATCACACCGTGTGCGAGAATTTGGACGTCTAAATTTAAAAAAAGTTTCCAAATTTTATTGTGGTAAATTCACCGGTTTTGCAGTAATCGGCGATTACTTCGCGCAGAAGAAAGGGGGTGTTGAAGTTGTCCCTGTGCCACCGTTCGAGTTTCTTCCGCTCCTCCGGGAAATGCCCGCCTGGGTAGTACATCTCCAGCGGCGGCAGAGTGTCAAGGGCGTTGTCGTAATTCTCTTCCTAAATGGGAATTTCAAAAAATATTTATTTTTTAAGCATACCTTGTTGAACTTGTGTGGGAAGTATTTTTTGTTCTCCACGCCATCAATTTCAAGGCCGAACGTCTTGACAAACGCCGCCAGTATTACCGGGATTAATTTATAGCTTAAAATTTTTTATTTACTTTGCAATTTAATTTAATTTTTTTAGATCATAGCGAGAACCTTCAATTTTTATTTTTTAGTTTTTTCATTTTATTTATTTTTGTTTCTCAAATTATTTTATCCTTTTTCTTTTTAATCTTACCGGCGTGTGCGTAGGCGTACGTTGTGACGGAGATGGGCTTTTCGCCTTCCTCACCATAGCCGAGCATGTAGTTATTTTCAGCGTCGTTGTTGTCACTTTTGGCGTCATCGGCTTCCTCGTCAAATATGTTGTTTTTGGCAGGCGTTCGCTTACGCTTCCGGCGCTCATTAGGGTCGAGGCCTAGCGTCTCTGACTCAAAGTTGAGCAGCCATTTGGTGAATGCCGCCAGCGGGTCGTCCACTCTGAAGTGCCGATCCACGTCGGTGTTGTCRTAGCGGAAGGGGGCCCAGGAGTAGAAGCGCAGCGGCCCGCAGATAGCACACGCCCGATCCAGCTCCTGATCCCAAACCTCTTTCTCAATGCACCGCGTGCAAGTCACGTGCGCATAGCAGAAATTGACCTGTTGTTTTTTAAATGAAATTTCCCAAACTGAAGTTTTTTAATTTTCTAAAAATTACCTGGTGTTTGAAACGCAGAATCTCCGGGTCCGGTTTGAAGTGCGTAGTGCATTCAAAATCGAAGAAGATGAACCGCTTCTCCTTCTTCGCCTTTGGCCGATACGGGATGTAGCAATCCCGAGGCGCGTGGTACCCGAGACAAATACGACAGAATTTTTGACCACACACGTGCCCTTTCTGCTTGTCTTGTGCCTTAAAATAAGACTTGCAATATGGTTCAAAAGAAAATTTTACCCGGTCGATGTAAATCACTCCGCAATCGGTGCATTTCTTTGAACTTTTGCAGATGGATTTTTCAATGGTCGTTGTCTCTTTGCCGCGCTTTGCTTTGCAAGTGGCACTTTTGGCGTGATGTTCGTAACATTCCAAACTTTTAAAGGTCTGAAAATAAATAAAATTTTAAAAGCTGCCTTTTTTAAAAAGTTAACCTAATACCTTATTGCACCCCAAGCAACTTTCAAAGAAATTCCCATTTGGGTTCTCGCAATTCCCTTTGAATGCGCTTCCGACGCGTTGGCAGTTATGGCACTTCCATTTGCAGGTAGCATTATGTCGGGTTGGTTGTAGATATGGCATCTCGCACTAAAAGTTTTTGGTTATTCATCTTTTAATTTTCACACGCTTACCCCAAAACAATAATTCCCTTTCGCGTTGAACAACTTTCCCGTCGCTTTTATCGCGTCATAGTGTCCCACAGCGCCCTCATCGCCATCCGTAAACAGTACACAGAGCTCGTACTGGTAGTCCTCCACGTCGGATTTCCAAGAAGGTTTCATTTTGCCGGATGTTTCAAAGCAGAAAAGCCGGAACATTCCGGGATGCAGCTGCTCATAAAAAGCCTTAAAAAAGTATTATTACCCTAATTATTATTTTTGTTTAAGCCAACATACCTGAATTCTCGCTCCATACTTTTCTACCGAATAAAATTGTTGCCTCCTTGAAATGCGGCAAGTACGGCATAACTCCATGACGTTGTTCAGTTGCCATACCTCGTCGCGCTTATAATCAGTGAACCGTTGATGGGGCAGCACAACCTTCATGCGCAAAAATTCGAAGGCCCGAAAAAGGCAAAAGTTGTCGTTGTTCGTAAGTTCGAATGTTGCCCCTTGATAGATGTTGTAGTTTATGCTGAATTCTTTTGGACGCCCTTTGCCGGCCAATTTTTTACGCTTTCCGCCGCTGTCGATTGCGGTGATGTCAATGACGAAAGATTCCTCACAAATCGACGGCCTTTCCTTTGATTTGTTGCTTTGATCCACTATCTCAAACCGCGTCAAAATTGTTTCGGCGGTCGAACTGTCAATCTTTTTGAAGTGAAGAGCAATTTCGTAGTCCAGGTGTCGCGCAGATAGCAAGAAGATGAAGTGATCAGCGACGATTTTCATTCCTTCCGCTCCCTTCACTGCGTAGGCCAGGCACATGGAGAAGAGCGCCTTTAAAACGTCCTCAGGGTATGCGGACCCCCAGATAAAGTTGAGCATAAACCGGCCGATAAATCGAAATGCTTGAACAAAAATAAAAATTTCGAACGCCCTGTCGTTAAATTCAAATAAATTATTCTTATTTTATAAATATTTAATTAAAAAAATAAATACGAAGATGCGTTAAGAACTTTTTGAGGGGAAAGATGTCTTAAATAGATTTTGGGTAAATTTTTGGCTTATAGCAGAATTATATTCCCTTTCTCTCAATGTTGCTGTGGCCAAGTGGTTAGCGTGCGAGGTTCGACGACCGATGGGCGAGAGTTCAAACCCCCAGCGATGAAAATGATATTATTTGATTTAAAAATAATTTTAAAAATATTTTAAAACTCGCGCAGTGAAAAATTCAAAATTTAAATTTAAAAAATTAAAAAAGTTGCGCAGGGTGTGCAAGTAACTCGCGCAGTAAAAAATTGCATAAATTCGCGCAGGGTGCGCGAGTGGGTCGCGCAGGGAAAAAATTTGCATAAATTCGCGCAGAGGTTTAAAAGGTGTGTTATGTGCGTGAGAACCCTTTCAATAAGCGTGACAGGACCGTAAGCACCTCTTATTCAGATGTTTTAAATTAATTATTATATACAGGTTGTTTTATTTCATTTTCTCCACAACTTTAAATCGGCCACTGTTAGCGTGTGCCGCGGCCAAGCACATCCATTGATCTCCATCGAACTGCGCGACGTCCAAATTCTTGTTGATTAACGGCTTTTTCAATTGTGATCGCGCGGCGGCCTTTGGTTGCGCAGGAGCCTGATAAAAATCCCGAAGGGTTAGAAAATGTTTTCGTAATTTAAACAAATTAAGTCCACCACAAGGTCCTCGTGCGAAAGGCGTTCAACGACTTCTTCCAGTGGTGGCGCCTCTTCCATCAAGGCCTCGGCATCCCGCGCAGGGCTAAAGGGTCCATCCAATATTGGCGGCATGTCGCCTTCCTCCAAAAAATCCATTATTCAAAAGTTGAGCTAAAAATTATTTGTAAAGCAAAATTTTGATTGGAGCAACAATGAGCAAACGTTTGTACAAACTTAACAATTTAAGAACGTTGCCCAATATTAAACACAAATAAACAATCATAGAATGTAAAGCTCCGTTTTTCAATACGAAAGCTTTTTTTAATTTTACTTTACGTTTTTTGACCAAGCTAACTTTTATTGAGAAATTATTGGATGTAAAATAAACAAAGGAATATTATAAGGTATCAAATTTCAATCAAAAGCAATTTTATTTAAATTTGAAATTTTTTATTTTTACTTTATGTTTTTTTAAACAATACTGAAGTTTATTGAGAAATTATTGGATGCAAAATAAACAAAGTGAGGTATCAAATTTCAATCGAAAGCAATTTTATTTAAATTTGAAATTTTTTATTTCTACTTTACGATTTTTCTTTCATGTTTATATAAGAAATTTTGGATTTTATAAATATTTTTATATTTTGTAAATAATTTTAAATTATGAATTTATTAAATTAAATTTAAATATTTAATTTTAAAAAATAATATTTGCTCGCGCAGGGCTTTGAACTTGGCTGCTGGCTGCAGACCCCCTCACTCACTACTGCAGTGGAGACAATTAGTTTATTCCCTTTGGCAGACGTCATTCTCCCCCATATAAGGGCAATAGGGGCCATTGCTCCCAATACACCAKTGGCCAAGTGGTTAGTGCTCTCCTTTCTCTCTCGCAGCGGCAGMGKGGGTTCGGATCCCCGCAGCGGCGGATGGATTTTTCGGATTAAAAATATTTTGGCAGAGTCAAAAAAAGTCGCGCAGCTTCGCAAGTGAAATTTAAAGATTTAAATTTCGAAAAAAGTCGCGCAGTGCGCGAGTAACTCGCGCAGTAAAAAAAATAATTAAAAATTAAAATATTAAAAATTAAATAAACTCGCGCAGCAGAAATTTGCATAAAGTCGCGCAGTGCGCAAGATGCTCAAACGTCTTAAGATTTCGAAATTTCAAAAATTTTAAAAAAGTCGCGCAGCAACCCTGCCAATAGGTTTAGGCTCTGGGCCTCACTTGGCCAGGCCTCAAATAGCCTGGCGCTCACCTGGCTGGCGGGCGCTCACTTGGCACCCCACCCCCTCCATAGGTATGGGGGGCTACCGTAGTGGCGGAAAAGCAGGTAGAAACTACTGTCAACAACAACGGGTTAGTGGTTTTTGGGGCTAGGGTCTCTCGCCCGCCTGCGGGTCCGGCACACCCGCTCATTTTATTAAAAACTTAATGTAAACTGCTTAAATAATAAATGGATAATAGCACAATTCAGTATGAATTTTGCAAAAAAAAATATAAAGTGAAAGCAACATGTTAAAAAAAAAATTTTTTTAATTTTTTGTAATTTTTAAATAACTAATAACAAGGAAAAATTACTAAAACATTTACATTGATTAATACAATAAACAAGATAACATTATAAAAATAAGCCATTAAAGAAAATAATAACCCTTTTAAGCATAATGGCGTCTAAAATTATTAAATTTTATTACTTATATTTTTTTATAAACAATTAAATAGAATATATATTCCTTGTAAGGAAAATTTTCTTAGAATAAATTAAACTTTAATCAAAACGGCAAGTCGAAACAATTTTTGAACAAACAAATAAATTAAATTTGAAATGCATATTAAATGAGATGAAATTAATGCCGATAAGAAAGCATTGGCTATGCCGCTTTGCAATATTACGGTAAAAGCGCGGGTTAAAAACTTTATTAATGATAATACCTGATTTTTAAATTTGGAATGGCACTCATGCCTACAGCCGTCGACACAATTAATCTTTAAGGGTATATTTTGTAAATAAAAGTTCGATTATGTGGTGAATTTTAAGCAACAAAGAAAATTTGCTTTTGAAGGATCTTTAAAATTTAATATTTTATTGCATTTTTTTTTAAAGAAAATTTTCCAAGTCGAAATGGTCATGCCGAAATGGCACAAAAATCTTTAAATGCCTAAATAAGCTCGAGCCTATTTAATGTTTTCCGTGCATAACTCAAAAATCAAAATGCTACTTTTGTGCTAAATCTAAAAGACTAAGACTTCATCCGGTCCGAAGGTCGAATTTTTATAACTTTCTTCAATGCCAATTATATGCATTTTTTTGAATCAGTTACTAATTGAAAAGTCCTGACTTTTTAATAAATTCAGATTTCAAGGTGTTTTAATTGCCAACTGCAGATATTCCCAAAATTCAAGAGCTGCTGTTGGTGTGGTACCCCCCCCCCACCTGGTCGCGTCCATTCGGCCCACACTAAAGTTGGAATGCTAAATGAATAGAAAAAGGAGTTAGAGGAAAATCTTGCTTCGCTATTACCTTCTCTAAAAATAAAAACATCACTTTTAAGTTCGAATGCACAATGGAGATAAACAAACAGATTCAAGATATAAGAAATAATTAATTTTATTAAACAAAAAATTGGTAAAATGATCAAAATCGACCTCTTAATACACTTTACAAAACTTTAAAAGTAAAGTAAAAATTATAAAAAGGAAAAAATGATTTTCCTTAATCCAATACCATAGCATCAATCACCGAAAACATCGATAGAAAATACATAACATTGAAGAACATCTCAGCCGTCTCCGTGCAATCATAGCGTCCGTTATACTACCGTTATTCAACGATGTGGAGATGATTATTTTTTTAAAAAAGAATTGCCAAATATTAAAAGGTTAAGATTCAAAATAACAGGAATAATTAGTTAAACACATTTGAGTAATTAATTATAAATTGTAAAAAATATCTTAGCATCAATAAAAAGGTTGAAAAAAAGCTCATGAAACACTATTGTTGGATTATTCACTGTTGTTCATCTGGCAAAGCTCATCTCAACCGTGTGCTCTCACTGGAGCAGAGTTTTACAACTAAATATGCTGGTAGCAAAGTCTCAATTCATTTAATTAAATATTGAATTATAATTACTGGAATCCCAAAATTTTGAAAAACAAACAAAAATAGCAAAACGACCATTAATAATCCGAAATAAAGAGGCTAAACTAATAAATTTGATGCATAAAAAACAAGCAATTGCAAAAGACTATCAACATAATTTTACAAATAAATTATGTACGGTATGAAAGTCACGATAAAATAAGAAAATTATATAATAAGCTAGGATATAAAATCATAAATTGAAACGGAAAAATAAAAGCATAAATAAATAGATGTCAAATATGAATATTAAATATTTGTGGAATAAAAAATTCATTAAATTTCTTACTGAAATAATTGCTTTGTAAATAAAAGCTAGTTGATTGCTAAAATACCAAAAGCTTTTTAAAATAGAAAACGATACCAAACAAATAAAAAACAAAAGATTGACAAACATACTTTTGCTTGCATGATTAATTCAAGAAATTACTGAAATATCAAACTAGCATCCAACTAAACATATCAGAAACATTAAAAATCAAAAATCAAACCCACCAATTAAAACGATTGGAAAAATGTTCCCTTTCACGCAAAAATGGCCCATATGGGACGATATGCAAATTTTTTATCGAAATCTTTATTTAAAAACCATATGTCTCCTGTGCACATCCGGAATAAATGATAATAAATAAAAGGCAATCAATATTACCGAATTTTTAAATGATCAATAAGCTATAAAAATTTGTTAATATGAAAAAATTTTCATAAAAAGGCGCTTGCAAACGATGAAGGTTTTTTGTGGGACGCATGTAGTTTATATGTAGACCAAGGGCACACCCAATTCACCTTACAATAATTATTGACATACACAAAAAATAGACACAGAATTTATTTAAAATGCATTTAAAAATATATATAATGTCTATGTAAATAAATAATATCAATGTTGGCAATACCTTTATATAAATTATTTTCATAATTGTCAAACGATTATAGTTATAATTTTTAATCCAGATTTTTTTTGTCTTAAGTTTTCTCAATTTTACATTCTCAATTCTCGATGTAATCTGTCAGTGCGGCAAATATTGCAAGTACGACAAATAGCCACGGTTAAAAATTTATGTTCATGTAAGCTTGGAGTCAATTGAATCCAATATGCGCCCCAGGCCTACAACCTTCAACTCGCCATCTTTCCGATTTTGACAAAAATCGTTATTACATCGTTAAATTAAAAATTGACCAAACTTTGAACATTGCCAGAACAACAAGAAGAAACCATTTGTTCCAACCAGAAATAGGTTTTATTATATAAAAGATATGAAAAAACAAAACAATTGGAATAAAAAAAAGAAAGAGAATAATAGTCAAAATAATATTAATTGTACATCAAGATGGCAATATTAGTCATTTACAATTAATTCAAACAACAACAATTAAAATTCTTGTTCAAAGCTTCTCAAAAAACATCAATAAATAGTTAAAAACAAATAAAAATTCAATGCAAATTTTAAATAAAAATGTTAATTCGCTTCTCGTCTAATTAAATAAAATTTGATAACAGCTGCGTCGTGCCAATGGGAATTTGCTACTGCAGCGCCAAGACTTTTACGAAACCAAAAATAAAAATTATAAAAAATAACTACTTCCCTGGCATCGGGAGACAAGCTTTTTGCTGACCACCACTCATGGTTTTTAGGTGGCGAGCACGAATATGTGCTTTTAGCATTTTTTCACATTATTTTATTTTCAATACAATGGAAAAAGACAATTATTATAATTTAATTTTTATTTAAATATGGTCAATTTTTGCATTCATCAAAGTTCCGACTACTTTCTTAATCAAAATAAAGGGTGTTAAATACGACCGCTGACTTACCAAATATATTTAGAAACCCAAAATGTTCAAAGAAAGCCGTGATAAATCATTTTAGTCAGTTTTAGCACATTTTTAGTCCCTAAAAATCTCGGGCCTATATATCAGGTATAATTTGTGGGTTAACCTTTTTATGAAATAATTCAGTCTCACTGCGCATGGAATTTCAAAAAATTGGGAAAAAAGGTCATTTGTTCTTTCTGTCTCGGTGCACTTCCACTTATCAATTACAAATATTAATAATTACATACTTTTGTTATCACTGGTCAAAACAATGCTGTGAATAAAATTTTATCGTAAATTTAGGCTTTTTGATTAATTGTTTTTATTTAGGAAGAAAACATTTGGGTATTATAAAAAATTGTTTTTGATCTGTTACATATAAATAAAGCCTTTAAAGGTAGCTGGGAAAAAGCAGAGTCAACCCACTCATAAGATTTATCTCAAAAAAAGTCGTGAATCTGAATAATTTATATTTTAAGGCTTATTATATATATTTATTTATTATTTTTATCATTTTTTACCGTGTTTTTTTTCCAAACACCTTTGATTGGCTCTCTGAATATATTAAATAGCTATTTAATGCAATTTTAATGGACATAAAAGTCGTTTTGGTGACAAGTTCACCAAGAAACGCCATGAAAGTTAGGTTTTACTCTGATAAAAACATTAGGGTACTTTTCGGTTTTGGGCCTACACTACGCAATTTTTTTTTAAATTTTAATCAATGTTAAAGTTAAATATTAAATTTAAAGGTAACCATATACAAGTATATTCAGCAAGGTTATTTCGCTATGCTCAAACTATTCACTTAATTTGGCTTATGTTTTTAAAAAACATTTTCGCCTGTTTTTTAATTTAAGAATTAGTATATTTTTGTTACGAGTTTTTTCATTTGTCCTTTATTCATTTTATAATCTTTGCCCTGACGTGTTAGCGGTACAGATGATCCGCTTCATGTGCACCTGTGATTTTATGTTCGCGGGTTGAATTGAATTCAACTATTTTAGAGTTTTCATTTTTTTTAGTTAAATATGTACCTTAATATTTTTCATTTGTACATATGTGCGTTTGCTTTTGCAGTTTGCATATTTTTGAATAATTGGTTAGTTGTTATTAAACTTTTCAGCGTTCCCATTACCAGCTCAATGGAGCGCGCAAAATTCGGAGCATTGCGTCTCAAATCTCTCTGTAACAATCCACAAATTATACGTATTTTATTCTTTTTTTCAGAGCTTTTTTGCTTTTATTTAATACAGTTGGGATAACATTTTGTAAGCAATATTTGCTAATTTAAAAATTTTGCTGAAATTATTGTGATTTTGAAAATAGAATCAATTCGTAGCTTGCTTTAATGAGTTTTAAAATTTCTAATAGTTTTGTTTAAAAAAAATAAATATTTGATTTATTTGTAGTTGAAAAAAATAAAAAATTAAGTTTAATATAAATATTTTTATAATGGTTAACTAAATAATGATTCCACTTTCGGATGAAAATTAATCTAGAAGTTCGTATTTTTAAGCGTTGATTTTAAACAATTGTTAATTTTTTAATTGATACAAAATATAATAGGTTAGTTCTTGGTAAATTTTTTTAGTTAAATTTTTTAGCTCTATGCACCTCAATATTTTTCATTTGTACATATGTGCGTTTGCTCTTGAAGTTTGTATATTTTTGAATAATTGGTTAGTTGTTATTAAACTTTTCAGTGTTCCCATAACAACTTAATCTTCTTTGGTTAAGTTATTTTCATATAAAGTGGTTGTTTTTGCCGTTAGTAAATTCACGTATTAACATCAATTTTCGTAGTTTCACCAACAGCTTTTTATTACTTTATTTGTAAATATTTTTTGGCGATGGATTTTTCGTCACATTTTTTTCCCTTCATTTGCACTGGCAGCTGCTTTTCTACGTGGGCGATCAGCAGGAGGAGACAGCGAGCATATATTTTATTGCAGTTAAATTATTTTAACCGAGAATTTTATATTACGTAAAAATGAGTCCTTTTTAAGATCAGTTAAATTTTGACAAGATTGATTAATGCGGTGGTTATTATAAGGGTAGATGGCAGTCGTAGCCCTAATGATGGCGTTTTATGGGCGGTCGTTTAGAAAGGTGGTGGTGTAATGGTGAGTGGTGGTGAAGTTTAACTGTGGGTTGGAGGGGTGTTCAGCTCCCGGCTGCGTTGATTGTTTTTTCCAACATTCTCAACATATTTACAGCGTTAACAATTCCAAAAATTTTTTAATTTTCCCAATTTTTAATAAAGGGTCCCCCCATGGTTTGCCAAAAACCGTTTCATTTTTCGATTAACCGGGTGTCGGCAAAAAACCGAAAACCGGGGGTCGCAAACCGGCCTAACCGAAAACCGGTACCCCCGGTTTAAAACCGCTTTTGCTCTACCCTAGTTATTATCTCATTAATAATGTAATTTTGATTACTTTTTGAGTTTTGCAAGATGCACTCTTTTTTTGTTGCGGTGTTTTTTGAATTACACTCAATTTTTATATAAATTGGTAGTTGAATAAAAATTAAATTCTATGTAAATATTTTTTATAAATAATTTATCAGCTTTAAAGTCAGATCTCTTACACATAATATAATATTAATTATGATTACAAACATTAACGGTGGCTTTAACAGGGATACATTTGGTTTTCATCGTCATTCCAATGTTGCTTTAAAAGATTTAAAATTTTAGTATATTTTATTTATTCTTTTTCTTCAGCAAACAACTCAAAAACATGAAAATTCTGCTGTTCCAGCGGGTTGACGCTGAGATCCGCACTGCAAGATGCTCCATCAAAAAAGCAAATATTATTTCTAAAATTTCGAATTTGTTTGAGGCATTTTGTTAGTGCCACGAATTATTTTACTTCTCAAGATCGCCGAATAAATTTTTCTTTACGCATAGTGAATGCTCTTATTTTCTCTTCCATGCCAAGTTAAGTCGAGCATCACATCCGTCAATGACTTTTAATTTTACCGTGCAGGGCGACTGTAGTAATGCCGAACGTTCCATCGGTTCAATTTGCTTTAATTTAGCAAGTTTAACTTTGTTAGATTATAAAACATAACAAAACAATTATTTTATTAGTCTGTATTTTATGTTATTTTCTTGGTTAATAAATAAATATCGAATCAGCTTTTTATGTTTTATCTTCAGTTCATTTTTTATCATGCTTCTTTTTGTATTTTGTTATGTTCATTTTAATTTGGCATTTAGTTAAAAACTTGTGTACCCAATTTTATAAGGTATAAATTTAGATTTGATTGCCTTTTCCGGAAAGCGGGCGTATTTGTTCCTTTGGTAATTATTTTTTGCATTTATTGGAGCAGATAGACATATTCCTTTTCAGTTCTAATGCGAGTATATATTACGATTGGGGACATTTTGATAAATATTATTTTATAAATATTAAGCAATGAACCTTATTCCCCACGCCAACTTCTTTAAAGCACGGCTCCGAAACTACCCATATTTGCAACAAAATTAGAAATAAATAAACAATTACTTAAATGTATTTAAATAATATATTAATGAATGTTTCTTTCATCCAAAATTGGCGGGCATTTAATTGTTATTTTATTGTTTTTACATTTTGGCCTTTCTTAAATAAAAACTTTGTTTAAATATTATTAAGCATTTGTTATTGTGAATTAAGGAGCTTATATCTATAAGTTAAAAACTTTGGTTCTCTCTATTTATCAATAATTAAAGCATCAAATTTTATTAATCGAATTAACTTTTAGAAATAAGATAACAATATCCGTGAAGGAATCTGGCGGACGACGGACCAAATTATATACATTTCTGCCAACTGATTTTTAATATTTATCGTAACTTTTTAAAGACAGATGATTCGTTATTCAAATACTTATTGTGTTTTTATGACTTTTTATGCAAATGTTCTTAAAAGTTTTTGTTTATTTAAAACATAATAATTAATTATAATATTTGTGCTTAATTTCTTAAATTTCGTGATTAAATAGTTAATGCACAATTTGTAATTTAAATAATATTATTGCTTTTGATCGTTTACGGCTAGAAGTTGAAACCGATGGTTAAAAAATGTGAATTTTTATTTTGTTTCCCAAATCAATGAACTGTGTCCTTTAGGGTTGATCCCCTATCCTTCGGGAGTCCGAGTTCATCGGTGGCGGCGTGTTGGGGGGATCAGGGTGAGGCTCCAAAATGTCGTGGAACACCCCTAGTCTGAGTTGGTCGGGACCGGGATTGACAATGGAGAAAATAGGCGTTTCGCGGAAAATTTTAAAGCTTAACTAATTTGTCAAGAAACTTGTTTTTCTTATGACACTAAACAACTTTGAACAAAGTTATAAATTTTTTAAGTTTCTTTACAAATTAGTTTTGCTGAGCTAAAAATGAAATGATTGTGAATTGACATCAATTTTAAACTTTAATAAATTATTATAGCCCCGTAAAAAGTTGGATGTTTAAAAATTTCATAACAAAAAGGGAGTAAAAACGGAAATGCACCCCCCTAAAATTAAACATTTTTTGGGAAACATGTTTAACAAAAATGTAATAAAAAGCAAAAAATACAACCCTATAATACCTCTTGATGGTTGAAAAAAATAGTTTAACCTAAATAATAAAGAATTTTAACTTCCGTTGCAAAAAAATGCTATAAACTCCAAAGGTAAAAGAATTTTAAATAATTTATTATTAACCATTTTCTTTGTCCATGATTAATGAACTTTAAACGTTAAATATTTGAAAAAGGCAATGAGCTTCACTTACAGATAAAAGAGACTCCTCTCTAAAAATTAAAATAAAATCATTAAAAAATTTAAAAAAAACTATGCGGTTTCCATAAATAAATAAACAAATTAATAAAATAATAAATCGATGATTCATATTTTTTGGGTTAAGGGTCGGGGGTGCCATTCGTGGGCGTTGACTGAGGACACGGACTGCACCGAGTCATGTTACAGAAAAGATTGTTTTGGCATTATTAAAAAGTCTTAATAATTAATGCCTCGTGAGTCATCCTTTAAATAATTTCTTTCAAATAAGCAAGGCTTTAAACAAGAAATAATAAGTCCTATTTTAAAAAATTGTTTTGCAGCAAGTGAACAGATTAAAATTTAAAATATAATATCAAGAAACGGTATAACGCCAGGTAAATATTAAAATGCATTAATAAACAAATGTGTTTCCTTTTTAATAGATATTAATTATAATCAAGCAAACAAAAAAAAAATATATATATATATAATTGAGTAAATTAAAAAAAAAAATTTTTATAAACTCTGAGAGCTTTACTGTAATCATAAAGCACATCTAATCGACAAAATTTCAGTCACTCAAGGGGAGTGAGGTGCTAGCGTTGTTAAGCATAAATAAACAATTTCAACTTTTCTTGTTGTAATGTAAAAATTTTTCTAATCAGTTGCCAAGTTTATTTTTATTTTCTAATAAAATAGTAAAACATCGAAACGCCGAGGTGAATACATAGTAGTAAAGGAAGTGTTTTAACTCAACAGGAGCACCTTTATTTACCAATAGTTAAAAATAAATTAAAAATTATCGACTCGAAGATTTATCAAACTCATATTAAAATATAAACGGAATGTTTTAATAATCAGAAAAAACAAAATTTAAAGATAAGCTGCTAAATATGGGGCCGGCTAGCGAAAAAAAAAGTATAAATAAAACGAAAAAACATAAAAACTGCCGAGCAAGAACAAAAAGGCCAAACGAAAACCCCACGAATAAATTGGTGGTATTTAAAATTATTAAAACCTCACGCGAAATAGGAAGGTAAAATATTTGCCCCGCTGGACCGTTAGTTTTGTTCTTTGCTAACCCAGACAATACATGCTTTCTCTTAGTTCTGCTATATCGACAAAACTATAAATGAACAGCTAAAATATCAATTAAAAAAATTGAATTGGTAATCAAAACAGTAAAATAGAATAACAAAAAATTCTCAAATGTTGGTTTAAGAGAAAGATTAATGAAAATTTAAAATAATAACTATCCAATATTTTAAGTTTTTACTCAACCAAAAAAATAATAAATATAAAAAAGCGGATAAATATTTTAATAAATAGTTTAAATGCATACTGCACGCTATGCAAATGGGTATACAAGAAACTAATTTTCGGACTTTTTCTATATTCAAAAAAAATGGCCTAGAAAAAGAGCCGTACAAAAATTCAAAAACATTAAAAATCAAAATTAAAAAGATTAATTGTAATAAGAAAAAAATAAACTACTCAAAAATTTACGAAAATATTTTCCAACAATAAAATGACCCTAATAATTAGAAATAGAAATTGGTGCCATGCATTGACACGAGTCGGTTGACAACTTTATGTTTTCATGTTCTGCGGTGCCTTTAACGAGAAGCTTAATAAATTCTACATTACTCAATGAGAAAGCAAACAGCATGTCTATTTAAGCAGCCATAGCATTATTTTTGAATAACAATGAAAAAAATAAATAAGTATTTAATATTAACCGATTTAAATGTAAAAGCATAAAGAACGAAATATTTATTAATGCAAGTTTATTCATTCTTTTCGGCATACCGAGTCAAATATAATAATTATTCTTTAAAGATTTAACTTAATTAAATATAAAAATCAAACAAAAACAAATTTTCAACAGAAAACGACAACTGTTAACCGCAGCGAAGAACTCGTTCAAACGCTGAAACGCGATCATATTATTATTTTGTAAAATATATTTCCTTCTTTCATAATAATTGAAAATATTTCTTTATATAATTGTATTATAATGTTAAATTATGTGTAATAATTCTGCATAAAAAAACTTAAGTTCCTTAGAGAACGCTTTGCTCGATATTTTGTAAATTGAATAAATTCAAATATATTTTTATTACCCCTATAATAATCTAATAACGCAAAGACATTTTCAAACGATTGATTTTAAGTTGCGAACTTTTCATGAATTAAATTAAATGTTATAACAAAATATAAATTTTTATTTCAACTTATACAAAATTGCTTCACTTTAAAGTATAATTTTATGATTTTATAAACAATAAACACATTACAATTCTGATAAATGTAAGCACATACATAAAAAAAAATTAATGTGAATGTATTCAATTCAATTTTTGCCGGATTCCACAAAAGCATTAAATACTTATCATAGATATATTTTCTCACTTTCATAAAAACTACATTAACAGTTTGTAAAAAACATTCAATTAAAAAAGTAAAAATAATATAAATTCACTGAAAGATAAACTATGGAAAAATTTAAGCTCTAAATAAAATATTAAAACAATTAATGCTCCAGCGACTTTGCACATTTACTTTCAAATAAAAAATTAGTTTTCTGCAAAACAAAATTTACAAGGCAATTGTTTGACAATACACAACTCAATACCAACCATGTGTTAAAAACCCATCAAGTCTCTTGGAATTTATTTGGCATTTCCGATGTTACATAATTTACTAACAAACTCTTTTTAAAGGGTTTCTTACAAATTTATTATAAAGTACATAATTTTACTGTTTTTGACGAACCAGCGTCTAATTGATTAATGTTTTAGCATCGTTTAGCAATTGGTTTTCAAAAATACATATTTAGGCATCTTGCTTCCAGTGCTTGCAAAATTTTAAATTGCAATCTTCATGATTTGAATGCGTTTTACAAAAGTAATTAAAATTGAATAATTTTTGTTAATTTTAAATTTTAAAGGTAAATTTGAAAAAAAGTATTAAACATTTATGAAATGTAGTCTCTGTGTCGTTGTTGTAATTGTTTAGATATTAGCGTCTTCGAATATAATGATTTTAAATGTTTTAAAGTTAAAAATATTAATTTTTATTTAGTTTTTTTATTTTTGTTTTAACAAGGTTTCTGTTTTTATCAATTTCTGTAGTATTATCTCAAACCAGCAATTTATAGATATTTTTAATTGTAGCAAAACAATTTTTGAGTTTGACTTCTCATTCTTTGGTAGAACTTCCGCGTTTGGTACGATTTTTTGGCTCTAAAATATTAATCCGATCGTACAAAAATAGGCAGAATGTATTTATTAAGTTCTTGCTTTTTGTTGATTAGAAAATCTCAAAATATTAAGTAGTTATTAGAATTTTCATTAAAGACTCTATTACTTTTTGTAAATTTATCTTTAATATTTTTTTTTACTTTTTAAGTTATGTTTAAAAGTTTAATAATAATAGTTTTCAACACAATTAATTTTTTGTTGTTGTTGCTATTATCGGGTTGATAGCCCCGCAAAGTCGTAATACGCCTCTTCGTGACGGTGGTGTAGAACCCCCAAATCTTAGGCCAAAAGATTTGTGCAAACAAATTGTTTTTAAATTTAGTTTTTTTTAACTTTTTAAGTTTTGTTTAAAAGTTTAATAACAATAGTTTGGACACAATTATTTTTATTTTTTTGCTATTATCGGGTTGATAACGAAGAATGACACCTTTAGTAAATTGATTTTAATAAGACCCCCCCATTAAAGTTAAAATGTGTGTTAATTCACATTGTTTAATAGAACGAAACAAAGAAATAAATACATTAAATTCAGCTTTTATGTAGAGGGTTTTAGCTTTCTATTTTTTGAGCCAAGAATTTTTAAAACATTTTTTACATTAATTTTTTATTCAAATAATTTAGTTTTACTTCTCATACTTTTAACATAAAATATTAACCTCTGTTTAATGAAAAAAAAATATAGAAAATCTTTGCATTATGAATAATGTGTTGATATTGGCTTTAATAGTTTTCTAAAATTAGATTATAGATAAAAAACATTTTTTTTTCGCATTGATGCTCACTGTCTTATCATAAAAATATTTTTAGGCTTCCAACAATAATATAAATATATATTTTAATTAAAATAATATTATATTCATCCAAGTGTTCGTTAAGTTCTAGACGATTTAGACGTTATTAATATTTAGACATTGTTCTCACAGTATAACATCGGTCTTAAGAGTGTCGTCTCCCACAAAATATGTGTTTTGTATCAAACTTAGTTTCAAAGATGATGATTGAGTTTAAAGTACAATTTTTATTGTTTTTCACCAAAATAATAATAATAAATAATTTGCTTCAATCCGATTATGAAATTTTAAAATTTATAAAAAATTTTATTATAAAAAACCTTTATTTGTCTTTAATGTAAAAATTAATAATAACTATCTGCTAAATCAGGATAACCCGTAATGTGTTACTAATTACCGCTCTAATATTTTTGTTTAGATCGTTAATTCTTGATCAACATATAAACCATATTATTTTTATTATATCTAATAGCGTGTATCACAGGGTTCCCATCGGGTAAAGACAATTCCCAAGTACAAGCATGTTGATTTCCAAGTACATAATGGGCCAGTTTTACGAATTTCAAGTACACTCAAAATTTATATTTTATCAAAACAAAAACGCTTTATTCTTGTTTAAATGGTTTGTATTTCTCACCCGAATGAATCTTTTCCAACAATTTCTTGTTTCCGCTCAACAATCGGTGCTCTTTATATCTATTTTTTTGCGCGTGATTTTTCAAAAATTTTTGGGAAAAGTGGGGGGAGGGTCGGCGGCGCCGATAGGCGCCTGCCAAACACGAATATTTCCATTAAAACTCCTAAATTTTCAACACTCGTGCCAAATTCTCATTTTTCAAGTACATTCTTGAATAAGCACATTTTTAGTTTTTAAGTACGAGGGTCCATTTTCAAGCACTGTACTTGCCATTGAAGTACGAATGGGAATCCTGGTGTATCTTAAAATTCTTTACCTTAAATAAATTGTTTTGGCACTTAGGGTTAACTCAGGGTCGCAATGTGTTCCAAAATCTAGTAAATTGTTTTTTGCGTATTCTGGGTTAATTAATATAAATAACAGTTTTTTCGTAAAAAGATCAACGCAAAATTACTACCACTTAGTAGCAGATGACCTAGTTTATTTATGCTAGAAATTTTACATATTCAATAATTTTTCATTTTTCGCATTTGTATATTTTGTGAATTATCGAGAATATTTATTCATATTTTATTTTCTTCCCGACGTTGCACCTCATTGTTGATTTAATTTGCCCACGGATTGGATTGAATTTTGCCATATTTTATTCAATTTTTGAGATAAACCTTAAATTATACAAAAGACAAATAAAAGGGTTACAGGAATGTAAGCTAATTTAAAAATGTTAAAAATTCGAACCGGATCTAATTTAAAAAAACGCACAAATTAATATTAATTGTTTTTATTGTTACTGTTTTAAAGTCGTATTTTCCATAATTTACAAAATGTATTTTTTTACAAATTTTTCTCACATTATTTAAATTCACTAAAAATGTTATTTTTATTTTTTGCTTTGCTTTGTTTTTAAATGCTTGTTCACGTACATCGCTGCTCGGCAGAGTGTATGTTGGAACATGGCGGTGAATTTTGCACATAATCACTCTTAATTTATATCCCGTATAACGTCAGTATAATTTTTTTACTCATTTTTATACTACATATAATTAAATTTATTAACTTAAATTATTTGTTTTTTTTAAATATTTATCGTTGAATTTGTTTTAGAAATTAATTTGTTTTTATTCGATTTTTTCTTAGCTTACGTTGAGTCTTTTTAGTTTTATTTAATCGCTGCTCGGAAGAGTGTATGTTGGAACATGGCGGTGAATTTTGCACATAATCAGTCTTAATTTGTATGCCGTATTACGTCAGTATAATTTTGTACTCATTTTATACTACATATAATTAAATTTATTAACTTAAATTATTTGTTTTAAAATATTTATCGTTAATTTGTTTTAGAAATTAATTTGTTTTTATTCGATTTTTTCTTAGCTTACGTTGAGCCTTTTTAGTTTTATTTAATTATCTTGACGAAATCGTTTTAGTGGATTTTACAATCTTTAGGAAGGGATTTAGTATTATATGAAATTTATTTTTAGTGCAATTGAGTTTCGATGAAGTTACCTCAAAAAATGGTTTAGTTGGTCATTCCTTTTCTTTCGACTATTTATAAACAACACTTTTTTACTGACATTTTTTTCTAGAATATTAAAAAATGTTTGATAATTTGAAAATTTCAAAGCAACTTTGCATATTTTAGCATAAATTAAAAACAAGTGCATTTTAATTCATTTGGGTTTATATAAATCCCAATTTCTCAACTAAAAAGTTTGTTCAAAAATAGAGAGAAACCCTAAAAAGGCACATTTTGGCAAATTTTTAAAATATGAAGGAAATCGACATATATAATACATACATTTAATCTATTAAACATTTCTAAAAACATAAAACTCAAATAAACAAATCTAAATTTGTCTCATTTAAAGCTTTCGAATGGCATTTTTTTTGTTTGATTTGTTTGGTTTCTGGCACTTCAGTTCGCGGCACTGAGGTGTGCGCCGCGGTAAGCACATCACTAACCATTCACCACCAAGAAATCAAATTTAAAAAATTTTCACTCGGGAAGGTCAAACCTTGACAAAATCTAATCACGCCACTCAGTTTAGCCACTGAGTCACGTAAGATAATAATGAACGGTTGGGAAATTTAAATATATTATCCAATCTGGTTCAATTGTTCAATTTTACGCTGTTMTAGCTTGGCCTGTTCCCTGTGCTGTTCCTGTTCTGTTTTAAATCCTAGAACAGGACAGGAACAGAACAGGCCACGGAATTGAAAAACACTGATATGCACAGAGCTAATGGGTTGTTAATGTTGTTCTAATTCAAACATTAAAAAAAAATGTTTCTGTTTCAGTTTTGTTATTCTTTTTTATTAAGCAATTTGTTTATGTATTTATGAAAAATAAATAAATTGTACGATTTAGGATTATATTATTATTTTTGCGCCTCCTTGGCGGAACGGCTGTGTGTTCTTCCTTGCTGGAACGGCGAGTTTTACGGCGTTTCGGCGCTGTTTGATTGAAAATGTTTTCAAATAAATAAATATATTTTTTATGCTATCATACTTTGTGATAATAATAATATTGTTTTTGATCATATTTTCTGCTTTGTAAATTATAACAAAACATAGTAATTAAAAATTTATTTTTATTATATTTTTGAGTTTTATTTGTTTAATTATGGCTTCTGGTGCTGGCGATACCGTTTTAGCATTTGATTCCCTCCTGGTAGCATAAGAATTGTTGTTTAACTCATACTTATATTGTATTTGAATGTGTTAAATTTGTTTTCTTTTTCTGTTTTGCTAAACTGGAATCTGTTTAAATAATCACACTGTGTTTAATTGCGCGATTCCATGTTCCAGAATAAATTTTAGATTTCCATCAATGGTGTGTAAGAATTCTTGTTTCTGGACTTGAGAGATTGCACATATATAAATAAACTATCTTTTTTTGCTTTAGTGGAGAGCTAATAGGTTTTAAAAGCAATAAAATTATTTTTACTTTTTCAATTATCAAATGGATTGTTTTMATTTATATTTACTTTTTGAACTGATATTTAAATCAAAAAATAATTTAATGATTTTATAGCTGGCAATACGCGTTCAGGTGATAAGCAAACTTTTTTGCGGCGGTAACGAACTTAAGCCATTAAATCCTTTGATAAGAAACTAAAAAGATTATTTATTTATTTTTATTAATTAAAAACTTTAGAGCAAAATCAATAATATATTTCATTTGTTTGTTTATGTCTTTATTATAAATTTATAATTGGGGCCTAGGCCTGGATGAATTTATTTAGCTTTTATTTTGTAAAGAGAGAGGTTTAGTTATTACGTAAATCAGAGATATATTAATTTATTAAATTTAATCATACATCGAAATTTCAAAACAACATACACTTAAACATTTATCCAGTTATGATTTTGAATTGAATATTTAATTTGTTTGTATGAAGGAAATTTTTAAGRCATACTTGTCCTGGACTTCACCTTTGGTTTCGCTAATTTAGTGGTTTTCATTTACTTTTTTTGTCCAGGATATTATCATTATTAAAATAGCTTTATTACTTTTAGTTAAGAACTTTATAAACTCTATTTAATTATCTTCAAAATTTTGGTGTCAACTTTAGGTTAATAAAATACTAACTTCGGTTTTTCCTCACAATGTCGTCTTTCTGTATAATGACATTTTTAAAATAGTTGTGTGCCGTTGAATTTTTTTTATATTTTATATTTTCATTTGTTTTAGTAATTTAAAATCTTAAAATGAAGTTTTTAAGAATCACTTTATTTTTTCCAGCAATCAAATTTATAAAAGTTTTATATTTTTATACACTTTGAATAAATAACTTGTGCTATAATTGTTTTGTAAAAATTCTTATTTATACTTAAAAGCTGTTTGGTGATTAATTGTAGGTAATCTAAAATATTCAGCTAATTGAAATATGACCTTGCTTTAAGATGCGAAACTCTGTGGTTTTAGCATTCTGGACATGTAAGAGAATTTGCGATGATTCCATAACGAGCAAATTTTTTAAATTTATAAATTTTACATTTCTTTGTTTATATAACAATGTTGATCATCAATAAAACTAAATTATTATTATTAAGGTTAAATAATTTCCCATTCGTTAATTCGCATTTAAAAGTTAAAAATTTGAATTATTTAAACTACTWACTTTAAGTTTAACAAATTTTATAATATTGTGTTCTTTTTTTTTAATTTTATTCAATTTTGTTCTATATTGTATTATGAATTGAGGCTGCGTTAGTTTGCAACAAAGATTAGAGAAATGCAATCAATTTTAGTTTTTGATTTGTTCACATTTTATTTGTGATTTTTCAAAATTGCTGGCTTATAGGCTTCGCGCCAAATTAGGTACCTGTATTCTAAAAATATGTGAGAATTAAGAGTTTTTATTTTATTTTGTCATATGCACAAAATTTAACAATAAATAGCTAATCAATATTTATTTTTAGTTAATTTAGTAACGATTGACAATTATGTGTTTTAAGCATCTGTCTGATTTGTAAGAATCAGATTGATTAAAGTCGGATTAACTACATTATGGCTTGGGGCAGCTGCGCATATCCAAATAACATTTAGTTAATATTTATAATTTTTAAATTGTTAATCATGAAGTGTGAAATAAATGTTGTTGAACTTTGAACTAATTCGATAGTGTACCGCATTTGATTTACTGAAAATATATCTGATTTTTGCCATATAGAATAAGGAAACAAATTATGTTTTGCATTTTTTAATATTTATAGTTGAATTTGTTGATTTATTTCTTTAATTGAGTCTGTTTTCGTTTAATTACTTAGTTGAAATCGTTTTAACGGATCCTACTTATTTATTAAATTTAAGATTTCAATGATAAAAATGCTTCAGCGAATTATATGGCAGTCTAA
>MEIZ01000305.1:4316-29949 GCA_001723225.1 Globodera ellingtonae | reverse complement strand
TTTCAATAATACAAAAGCAACCTAAAAATGGCATAAATATTTTGTTGTATTTCAGGTGGCTTGATCCGCTCGAATCAAAACAAATATAACATAAATAAATTGTAAAATAAGTTTAACAAAAAGCTATTAAAATAACCAAATCCGATTTAAGAATCTATCAAAAAATTAAAGAATCTGTAAACAGCAAACTAATTAAAAGGCTAAAAAAATCCGAAAAAATTATAAAAATACAAAGTATGAAAATTATCTAGTTATATTTCTTCAAAAATTATGTAAGATTTTTTTAATAAATATCTAATATTTTTTAATTAAAAATGCACGCAAAAAAAGAATAGATACAAGAATTTTTGAAATAAATTTATCACGTCTTTGAATTTTTGCTTTAATTTCCTTAACAAAGATTGCCAATTTTTGTAAAAATTTCTCCGGCGGCGCCTATCGGCACCGCCGACCCCCACCACATAAAAGTAAAAGGAGGATAAATTGCTTTTTCAATTGTTTTATTTAACTTTGGTAAGTAAGATATTGCTCTTCTTTGTCCATTCGTTAAAGCCGTATCGGTAATGGTGGCAAATTCGATCATGGGGGCCATACCGACACATATGGTTCTTTAAAATGAATAATGAATCGGTTTAATTCGTTTTTTTATAATTATATTTTTAAATTAATGCTTTTATACAATTTTTATTGGCAGAATTTTTATTTTGTTTTTATTATTTTTCAGTAGTATCATAGATTATCATTGATTTAGAAAATACATTTTCAAATAATTTTGGCACTTGAATATGATGGATTACTAAGTACACAAACGGGTTCTTTTTGCTTAAAATTCCGGTCTTACTTTTATAGTATTTTGTTTAAAAAATTTGTACGATGAACCAATTTTTTATGTGTTTTGAAAATTTGTCAATCGTTAATTTAATATACGCATATTTAGGTAAACAATAATATTATTATAAAATATTTACACCAATTATCCTGACGTAATAATGGACTTATGATATGCATGCCACGCCAATCTTTTTTATAATTAACCTTGCAAGGGTTTTAATTTTTTTATGTTTGCATATTTTGTGTAACCGATTTAATTGGAAGAACAATTTGTATAAATTTGGTTCATTATTTCCGATCAGTATAGCCCTTTGGTTAAAGAATTGCCAGATCAGTTAAAGATGTGTTGAAAAAAGAGCTTTTCAATTTTTGTTAATATTTTAAAATTTGTATTCGGTAAGCTTGAGTTCCTTAGCCGAGCAACCATGATCACTTGATTGTCACCTTGTTCTATCAATCAAAGAGACGTGAAAACGATGAATTCACTAACTTCCTCATGCAATATTTAAATGTTCTAACATTTTTTGTGTGGTTTTAATTATTGTTTTTGCCCATATTTTGTCTATATTTTATAATTTATTGATCCATATTTTATGGCCATATTTCCATATTTTGTCCATTTAATTTGTGGCCTAATTATTAAGCTTTCCTTCTTAATTTTAAGTTGTAATCATGTTTTAACCGGCTTTTAATTTAAAAAACCAAGGGTAATCATTGCTTGCTTAATTTATAAAATATTTGTTGAAAAAAGGAGGATACTTTTTCAATTGTTTTATTTAACTTTAATAAGTAAGATATTGCTCTTTTTTGTCCATTCGTTGAAGCCGTTGCGTTAATGGTGGCACAAATTTGAGCTGAGGGCCTAAAGATAAACAAATTTTTTAGTTGCGAATTTTGAACCTACCAAAATTTTGTAACATCTTCACTCTCATTTTTTGGGTTTTACACAATTGTAGCATACGGTATCATAGCAAAAGATGACGAATTCACAGCAGACAAAAAAGTTAAGTATAAAATACTAAAAAAGCAAATAAAAAAGCTTGGGACTTATGGGAAAATTATACCAAAATAATTGTATTGATAAAAAGTTAGAAATACATATAATGTCTGACTTATTCCATTTTCTCCCAAAATTAACACTTTCCTATTTTGAATGTATTTTAGCGCGCATACTCGAAGTTTACCTTTTATGTCGGAATTTTTCAAAAAATTTTTCCAACCGATTTTATACATAAATTATTTTTACATATTTGTTCTGTTCATACCTAAAAATCAACAATGAGCAAACCAAAATTTCTGTTTTTATATGTTATTAAAATTCATATTTAACTATTTGTAAATTTAAGGTGTTTTCTATATTTATTTAATACATTAAATTGAAAAAGTTCCTATTTTGGAATTATTTTATCATAATTAAAGTTTTTTTTAATATTTAAGGATGTTGTGAATTTCTGCAACCCCCTAAATAATTACCTTTTGTAAATTTATATGAAGTTTGCTCATCTGTTTATTAATAATAATGGGCCATGCCCTATCGCAATATGCTAAACCTTTTCCATTTAGGGTGTTCTTTAAATGTTTATTCCATTACAATTTAATATTTGTACATCGTTAATTAAAAGATGAAGACTAGAATTGAGAAGTGTTTATTTTTCATATAAAATTAATAATATTTTAACTGCGTTAAATAAAAAAAAAATCGATATTTAATTTTGTCTTCAAATATTTTATGTCTATTTTAAGGTTTGCTTTTTCTCGATTCTTACTCACACTGCGTCTTTGCTGTAATGATTTTAACAATAGTTGTATACCGTTTGTGATTTAACGGGTTTCATATAACAAAAAAGATGGGGGTTTCATTTTTTCTTTAAATTACGAATTGTTGTCAAACATTTTTTTCAGATTCCCACTTTTTTATTTGTAAATAAAAATTAACAAATATTGTTATATTTTGGACATTTTTTAAGCGAAAAAATTCAAGAATGCAAAAAATGCTTTAAAATTAACAAATTTGGCCATTTGTCTAAAGATTATTCAATCAAAACGCTCCAGAAATCTCAAATAAAGGACAAAAAAGGACGTGTGCCCAAAATAAAGTACAAATCTTTAAAAAAAATACATTTTATTTTTTAAAGATCTCGACTCTCAAAAACAGTACAAATCATTAAAAAAAAGTACAGTTACGCACTCTGTTACTCTGTTTAACTAGTGTTAGGCAAACGGGCAATTGTTGATCATAGGGCCCAGAAATCGGTTTCTTATGCGCTAAAAACGAATAGGTGACTTAAAATTTTAGCGCGCTCGACTTCATGGGCGCATGGGGAAGTCAAAAGGTGGGTGTGTGAAAACCACAGGAAGATACAAAATTTTTGTCAAAAATCGCCATTTTTGGCAATTTTTAAACCGTTCAAAACCCGGTTTAAAGGTCAAGCGCGCTAAAATTTCAAGTTACATATTCATTTTTAGCGCATAAGAAACCATATAAAAGTGGTTTTGGGTCATTTCCTTTCTGGGCCCTATGATCAACATTTACCGGCAAACGGGGTTTTTCGGTAATCGGTAACGGTAATTCGGTAAATTACCGTTACCGAAAACTACCGAAATCTTAACACTTTTCTCGGTCGGTATACCGAATCAGTAATACGAAAAAATTACAGCGGTAATACCGAATTACCGCGGTAATACAGAAAATTACCGTGGTAACACCGTACAGAAATCGGGTTTGGTCCATGATATTCGGGGAAGAAATGTGAAAGATTGGAAGGCCCGACTCCGTTCGGCGGGGAGGCATTCGTGATTGCGCCAAACACTAATAGAATTTGAGGGATCGTCACTAACGCGCTGAACCATTAAGAGATCAACCAAAATTATAAAAGAATCCCTTAAGGGGATTTTAGCTCAATTATCAATTTGAGCTTCTTTGTCCCATTAATGGCGTGCATACAAGCCCTGGTTTTAATGCATCTTCAGAAAAAAGGGGGGATTAGAGCCATACCAACTTTTTCGAGATTTGAACTCTTTCTCTCTGATCGCCTCCCCCGATTTCCCCATCTTTGTTGCCACTTCAAATCTGAAAATTAGAAATATAAGACAGAAACAAAAGAATACAATGGATCACGGGAATGGCCGTAAAGAAATACCTAAATGGGAAATATTAATTTAAAGCAGAAATTCACAATAAAAGATTACCGTTTTAAGTGCCTCCATTCCTGGGTTTTAAAAAATTAAAACAATAATTTGCTTAAATCTCCAAACCCGGGCTCTAGAATTCAAGGCTCACCATTAGTCGAAAGTCGGCGGATTCTTTGAGAAATTCGATGACACTTCTTTTGATTGCTAATTCGTAGTCTTTTTTTTGTTTCTTTCAATTTTGCCTTATAATTAAAAAAGCAAACCTTATGGTATCAAACCAATTCTTCGTCTTAAAGCGCAATCATGCTTCACAAAAGCCGAAAGACCTGGACTAAAATAGGTTCGATCCTGTTTTATACGCGAAAATCCAGTTAAAACGACGAAATTTCCTACTGAAACAAATGTTTTTTGTGCATTACTCGCCAAAAAACAGTTCCCGCTCCCGGAAATTTTGTTTTAGCATTTTTCCCGTTAATAATCCTTGGCGAAGTGTATTCTGTTGGGTTTTTGATTTTTTGTATCAATTAAAATTATGGTAACAAATTTTGTAAAACTTGAAAGTGAATTATGATCTGACCCCTTCCTTTTCCTAAAGCTTTAAAAATGTACCGTTACTTTAAAATTTTAGTTTCAAATCATTAGGCTAGCAAAAATGACATTTTGTTGCTCCGCGACTCTAACTAGGGCTGTGATTTAAATGGATAAAAAATCCCGAAATATGGTCATAAAATATGGATAAAAATTGTAAAAATGGACCAAATATGGACAAAAATTGCAAAATATGGATGAAAAATAGCAAAATATGTATAAAATAATTTCAAATATAGCAAAAAAGGGACAAGATTTCCTAATAGAAGTAATAAAAATTTATATGCAAATTCATTTCAGAGTAAATTTTTAAAAATAAGCAGAATTTATAAATTTGTTAAGCAATTTTGAAAATGGCGAAATATGGATTATAAAATGGGTGGAAATTGAGTTGACCTTATGCCCTCCTTAAAAAGACCAACAATTGGCCTTGTTCCGTATGTATGAGAATTTTTTACTTTCTGTCAACTGACCCCCCCCCCTATCCCACAATCCGACAAATTCCGCATTTTAAATTTGCGGGATTCCGCGCGGGATTGGATTTTTTAATTTTACCAAAAAATCAAAACACCTTTCATACTGGACCGAATCGTTCAATTTTAGTGACATTTGAAAGCTCTTATTTATCTAAGACTAATTGTATATTGCCGGGACCGGGAACATGAAAACGCGGGATCGGAATTTTGATTTTTCAAAAACCGGGATCGGGATTAACCGGGATTGACAATGGGGGAATTTTTTTGTAATGGTCAAGTGTGAAACATCTGGGATTCGTTCAACCAAAAAAAATGAAAATTCAAAAAAGTTGTACGCCAAAAACATTTTTAAAAATCATAAAAATTAAGAAATTGTTACCTCCC
This sequence comes from Globodera ellingtonae, assembly GCA_001723225.1. Taxonomy (NCBI): domain Eukaryota; kingdom Metazoa; phylum Nematoda; class Chromadorea; order Rhabditida; family Heteroderidae; genus Globodera; species Globodera ellingtonae. The sequence goes on along the minus strand of MEIZ01000305.1, from coordinate 24,538 downwards.
CATACAAATACTCATTGAAAAAGATATAATCATTTGCACTGTCGGGGCCCCCTCTAGTAATCCCGCCCCATTAATAATCCCGCCTCCTCTGAGTAGGTTGAAAAATAATTTTGCCGGTTGGATTACAAGAGCATATACGGTATGCATTGAAAAAAAATGCTCGTTATCGCAGCAGCGTTACGATCTCATCACTCACCGGCCGCTTTCATCCGCCCTCAATTGTGCACTTTCGACACCATTCCACAAATTTGTCGATCAACACCGACCATGCTTCTTCCGCGTCGTAGTTGTCTCCCTGCAATTTTTGAATTTTATGAAATTGCTATGGATCTAAAATGCGTAACATTTTTACTGTCAGACATCCGACGACACCGTCGGATGTTTTTTTAACAACGAACTTTTGGATGCCTTTGACGCAAGAAATCCAACCAGATGGCAGCGCGCTGGTCCCGATGCCCCAGCAGCAATTTAAGAAAAAACCTTAAAAAATCAAACATGAAGAACTGGCAAAGCTCGCGGAACTTTTTTCGTTCAGCAACTGTTTCCTGCTCGGCGTTGAATAAAGCATTGCGCAATTGTTTATGCCCAGCAGAGTGCTGCTGGTTGGCCTGTGAATATATAAAAATGGAGGAAAATTACAAATACGAATAATCAATACATACATAATTTCAAAAATTTATAAAAAATGACACTAAACTGAAGCCGGACACTGGTCCCCGGAACTCATATTCCTGTTTTTTTAAAATGACAAGCTTTAATAATGAAAAACACCACCGACATCAAGACGGTTAGGCCCTCGCGGAATTCTTGTTGAGTAAATTTGCACTGCTTCTCGGCATGCATCTTCCATACCAGCACCATCACCGCCCGACTTGTCGGATCAATACCCAGATCGCGCAAAAAGCGCATCATTCCACTGGCTCGATCAGTGCGGGCTCGTCTTCTGAAAGACATTTGATCATGAATGATTAGTGTGAGTGGGCAAACCGTTTGTATAATTGGCAAAGAATTGGTCTTATATTTTGATTGGCATCTAAATTTTGTAAAGGTTGAGTGAAATATTTTGGAAAGGTGCACTACAATACTCAATTTTAAATTCCAATTCTTAAAAATCAAAGAATTTGAGGGTGGTCGACTGGTCACCCGGGGCGGAGGGGGGGGGGGGTGTTGAAATAATAAACAAAAGCTCTCAATGTGTAGTGTAGCCAGAAAAATTTTCACATACATCGAGGAATTTTTATACAAAAAGAAAAACGTTATAGCCAGAAAACCTCCAAAAAAGGAGATTTTTTGAGTTTTTCATTTTTGGCCATAACTTTTCTAAACATTGTCAAATCGCAAAACGTTAGCTTAATGATAACACTGACTCATCGCGAGCTTTCATTTGGTTTTATGTTCGACCTAATCGGTTTAGGTCGATGAATGTTATAAGTCCAAATTCATTTTGGTGACAAATTTTCCGTACACCTTTTGATCACATGTGAGAAAAATATCGGGTCGCGCCGCAATCCTTTGGGGTAGGGTTCGGCCGAATCGGCTAACCCGCAGGGATCTCCGAGAAAAATGGCAATCGGCTCCAAAAATATGGTATTTTTATGGCATGTTGTCTTACGTTAATTTTGGAAAAAAACAATTTTTTTTTTCGAGAATTCTACTGCCTTAAAAATAAGGCATCCAACCGCTTCCTGCTCCCACTTTGACGTTTGGGCGCCGCTGTTTGGGCGCTGCCGTTTGGGCGCCAGACCTTTGAAGTGCCATAACTCTTCATGGAACCAACCAACCTAAACAAATTTGGTACCAATCGAAAGCTTTTGTTGGGTAGATTTTGTATTCAAATCAACAAGGTGATTAAATCCTTTTCAAAAAAGTTATAATCGAAAATTACCACAAAAACTTAAGTTTTCGCTCTTTTTAAACTATAACTTTTTAAAGCTTATATAATCGTTTAGTTCCTGCTAGATAATAGCTTCTAAACATATAGATCTTTCGATTGGTACCAAATTTATTTAGTTTGGTTGGTTCCATGAAGAGTTATGGCACTTCAAAGGTCTGGCGCCCAAACGGCAGCGCCCAAACAGCGGCGCCCAAACGTCGGCGCCCAAAGGGCAGCGCCCAAACGCCCCCGACCCCTTCGGAAGGCCATCCCCGCGGGGCGTGTGCAACCATTTGGCCAATGCTTGATCAGAAGAAGTGCCGGCACTGTCATCGGCCGGAAATTCGGGGGAAAGATCAAAGGATTGAATCATTCGGAGTTTTGGGCAATCGCCGAGAATGGTTGGAGAGAATTGGCGCAAATGGTTAAAGCGGAGGAAAGCAAATAAATGCCGAAAATTTTGTCTTTGAAAAAATGCCAAATCCGGTCACAAATGATTTGCCAACTGCGGTTTTCGTCGATGTCTTCTTCAATGAGAAGAAGGATCCGTTTGGAGTCGAGAAGTCGGCCGATGCGTTGGAGAAATTCGATGACACTTCGGTCAATGTAACTAAAAATTAATGTTTAAAATTCCAAAATAAACTGAAATTAATTACCTTATTACAAGGAATTCAAAACCGATCACTTTGTCAGGAAGCGGCTCTTGCGGGATTGGCAATCGACGTTCTTTCTGAAGCGATTTTTGCCGATGTGACAGCCAACGCTCGCCATCATAATAGCTATAGTCAAAGAATTTGACAATTTCAGCGCCATCTCCGTCAGTTACACGACGAATTAACAGCCGCCCCAACGACCATTCCTTCGAATAGGATACTCCAGTTTGTTCCCCCCCCCCCTTTTTTTGGAAAAATATAAAGCCACCCTCAAATTCTGGGCCGAAATCCCAATTCAACAAATTTCGGGTGAAATGGCTTAAACCGATCAAAATGCCCCAGGGAAAACAATAAATAAACCTATATTAATTTATTGGGTAAAGTCAGACTCAGATGCCAAAAAACGTAGGGAAAGGTGAAATGCCAAAAAGTGGAAATTGAGTTGACCTTATGCCCCCCTTAAAAAGATCAACAATTGGGGGGGGGGGAACTAAAATGATTGCTCGGGGCTTTGTGCCGTATGTATGAGAATTTTTTGCTTTGTGTCAACTGACCCCCCCCCCCCACGTCACTCTTTTTCAAAATGGATTATTTATTGTGGGGATTTATTTATGCACTGAATATTAGTGTTCGGCAAATGGGGTTTTTCGGTATTCGGTATCGGTATTTCGGTATAATACCGATACCGAAAAAACCGAAATCCCAAAATTTCTTCGGTCGGTATACCGAATCGGTAATACCGAAAAAAATACCGCGGTAATACCGAAAAATACCGCGGTAATACCGTACCGTGCCGAACACTACTGAATATGCCAACATCTAACCAAATATTCAACCGCCCCTCCCCCAACAATCGCTTTATACATTTTATTTTCGATCGTAAAAATGCCGCGGTTCGCGGACCAAAATTGCCGAGCCGCGGTCCGTGTGCCATCCCCTGCCCGCCCCCGCCTCCCCTCACAATTTCTGACCGATTCCCATGGGTCAGCATTTGCCTCGAGCATTGTGAAAATTAAAAAATTCGAATATTCAGACTCTCTCATACGATAAATCAGAGTTCCAAATCAAAATTGCGGCAATTTCAAAATGTTGCGGGACGGGAATCCCGAAGGGATTTCCACGTTTTTCCGCTCCCGCAAAAATCACTCCGTATTCACGCGTATCCCGCGGTGACGGGAAATTTTGAAAATTTTACACAAAGAATTGTAAAAAGATTAAAATAAATTTTCGCCAACAGGAACGGAGTTTTCAATTTAACGGGACGGGAATCCCGTCTTTTTCCCGTTACCGTAAAAATAATGCTCGTCAAAAACGACGTGTTTCAATAATATTTATCAATTTTTGTTTCACCTTTGATGTTACAAAAAAAATTTCCCCCATTGCCAATCCCGGTTCAAATGCTGGTCCCGATCCCGGTCCCGGCCAACTCTAAAAAATATTGGCTTGAAGAAGTAGAGTTTATGCATACAAAAACGTACAATTGTCCAAATAAATAATAATTTTAAAAATACAAATTAATATAAAAATTTAAGAGTCTTTTTCTTTTCCAAGGTTCTCATCAATTGATTGACCCCCGCACTTTTGAATTTGAACTGATAGTCAATCACCGTTTCCTTTGGCGGCTGTTTAATGCCTGCTTCTTCATAATCTAAGCATTGGAAGTCGTCAATGCGAATGGGGTCCTTGCTTTTGTCCTTCCAATAGCCCCAAAAACTCGCGGATTCCCCTTCTCGCCTCTGTTAATAAACAAATAAATTAAAATTGAGCGATTTTACACATACAAAGCATTCAAAATCAAAGTCTTTTGGTTCATTCTCTCCTCGGACTTCACGGTATTGGCCGTTGAGCTTAAAATAATTCATGAATGACGTTTAATGATTGCATTTATTGCAATTATATAATTAAGATTAATTTAATAATTTTGTTTAAATATTTAAGAAAAATTATAATCTTTTACCACAACAATGTCACAACCCCAAGTAGAATGTGATACACGCTTTTTCGGACAAACTTGCCCTTCAGGACAACAAAGAATGCCCTCACCCGTCAAAGGATCACGATCGCAAATTAAATCATATTCGGGATCCCGTTTTGTATCATAATTGGCGCCTTCAGGACAATCGCTGGACGAAACAAGTTTGGCTCCATCTAAAAGATTTATTTTTTAACTTACAAACAAATGAATTTGCTTAGTTGTGTTTTCCTTATTATTGCAAACTTAAAAAACGAATTTTAAAATAATGGCGCTGCGCAAAGGAATGAAAATATTCAAAGAAAAAGAAAAAGAGGTGAACAGTAAAAAGTCCCACCAGTTTCATAGGTCAGTTCAAACAAATTAGTTTTGTCCTTCGTTGTGATGTAGGCGGAAATAATAATGTCCACGTCCGGTCCATCCGCCTCAATCCAATTTTTGGTAAAATCAGTTTGGAGACGAATCAAATCCGAACAGCAAAGTCTTGCACCTGAAAATAAAAAAATTTCAAAACTGAACAATAATGAATACCGACCGCTCGCTCGTTTGTCCTTTCGGTATTTGATTTCAACATAAGACTCGACGCAGGAGCTCCAACAATTAAATGTTTCACTCAACATTTTCAGATGAATGCGAACTTTTTTGCCATCCTTGGGCTAGAAATACTTTATTAAGAAAGAATTTATTGAATATTTTGGAAAAACTGTTTTACACTCATTAAGGAGCAGGTTGTAAGGAAAATGAACTGTGGATCATAGGTCCCAGGCTCAAAATCATTCAAAACCATTTTATAGGTTTTTGGGGCCGAAACAGATAGAACAACCAAATCTGCAAAAAATTTTGCGCGGACTCAACTATGAAGAAAGTTATGGCGCTCCTCAAAGTTGGCCAAAAACCATAGGGGGGACCCTTTTGGTCATGGTTTCAGCCCGTAAGAAAACCTATTAAAGTGGTTATAATTGATTTTGAGCCTGGGACATATGATCCATATTCCAGATAAAAGCATTTTGCTTTGCTTCACGTTTGCCATTTTTAATTTAAATATTTTAAATGCCTTTATTCGCCAATGGCAGCTGCAAGATAAGGCCTTGCCAACACAAGCCATTATGGGCTTAAGCTCGCGAGTCTGCCAATCAGCAACCAATTCCTTTGGAAAGCCAAAAAAGGCCGTAAGGTCAAGACAGTCGCGGTCTAAAATTTACATTTATCAAGTAGCAATCATTTTTGCAATTTTTATTATTTAATAAAAACAACACAACATTTTTCATCTTTTAAAATTTTTTTGACCCTTTTTGAGAAGTTCGCAATGTGTTCCTCCGTATCCTCCTGGACAAAGGCATTCCGAGCATCGCCTGGGATTTGGGTAACCTCCGTTTTGGCATTTGTTTTTGGTGCCTTTGCAATTATCTAAAAATACAATGAAAAATGATCAATAATTTGATTTTTAATTGCCTTTGCAGTAAATAAAGTTGATTAAAGCCAAATCCTTGAAGGAAGGCTTTTCACGCTGGTACATTGTTTGTTGATAAAAGCGATTAAGCGTGATCATATCGCAAACTCTAAAGAAAAAAAAATGTAAAATTATTTAAACAAGTTGATTTATCACAACTTTGTGAGTATAAATGAATTTACAACTCATTAATAGCATAAATAATTATGTTAAAGGTTTACCCCTCACTGTCGCATGAACTTCCGTAGTGCATTAAGGAGCCAAAGTCGTAGGGAAATCCCGAATTATTTGTTTCTGACAGCGGCTCATACCATTGAATCCATTTCTATAAAAAGGGAAAATTAGCCTCAAATTAAAATAATGAAATAACTTTGTCTATCTGTGCTCGGTTCAATTTGACATAGTTTCGGGCATCGTCTCGTTGTTGTTCATGCTCAAGGCCAAGCGCGTGCAAAAGTTCGTGCGCAACGGTGGCGCCGTCCTGTTGAATACGTTTAAAAAATATGCAATAAAAAGACAAACAAACGGTGCAATTAATCCAAAGTTGGTGCAATTTTCCCGTCTTCCCAACATAAGATCTGCCACACGATCCATCAAAAATGTCGACGACTTCAATGCCTTCGTCCGATGCATGGCTCAAATCCGTGGTAAAATCAATGCACGTGTCTTTTCTGAATGAATAAATTAATTTATGCGAATAAGAATAATTATACAAACGCAATAAAGCTTGTTCCTTTTTCAATAAGTGTGTTTGGCCCCACTGTAAGTGAAAAATGTAAATAAATAATTAACAAAAATGCGAATTCTCTAACATGTCTCGCTGAATTTGATCGAAATTGGAAATTTGGTCCATTTCTTAAAGTTTGGTTTGGCCTGTCTCTTCGCTCGATGACTTTCCTTTTTCAAAAACGGCGCACAGTCCGCACAATCTTTGAACAAATTATTCAAAATTATTTTCAATTTATATCGTAAATAAGTGGTTAATTTTTTTGTTATTTAAAATTAGTTTATATATAAGCATTGAATATTTAATAAACTCACCTTTCATGTAGCTTTCATATATTTGCTGTGCCTGTTCTTTGGTGCGCAAGACTTTGTCCGGCTTTCTATCTTGAGTGTTCACGGGTTTAATGATGGCGGATCGAGGAAACACCGTGAATTCTTTCTGAATAAAATATCATTTAAAATTAACAAAAATGAATTTTAAATATACCGGATCGGGAGTTGGAAGCGTACAGATGCACGGCCCTCCTGGATTTGAAGGTGAGCAACATTCCAAAAGGTCCGCAATTTTCCTTGCAATCTCTTTGACCAGTTCACATTCATCTCCCATCAGATCACAAGGCGATGGATGAATCTTAAAAAAACAATCTTTTTTTACAAAAAATGATTTTGCTAACAATTTTCGGGTCGTTTTTATAGGGCAGATATTCCGTTTGACGCGTTAACAATTGCGTAAATTTTGAACTTGGAATTTGGAAATGAATTGGCATATATCGACCCGACGGTGGAATGAAATGCAGCGATTTTGCCCAATTTCCATTAATTCGTTGTCGAACGATGGAACTCAGAACCGCTCCAATGGTTGCCTTCTAAAGTTGAGGGTAAATCAAACAAAAATTACATACCGTATTTCCTATAATAATACCCCCCCCCCCAATTAGTGACCCCCCTACCCTCTAATGATAACAACTTCCTCAACTGAAGGAGGGTTGAAAAATAATAATCTCGGGGTTATTATTATAGGAAATACGGTAAATGATAAAATGGTTTACTTCTTTATTCAAATCATCCGAAATCGCTTTGCCATCAAGCTCCTCTCGGACCACACTTTTCTGATGTTTATTGCCAAATTCGATGGAAATAATATGAATATATTTCATCGCGTTTGTAATTTCTCCCATTTTAAATGAAAATTTTTGCGTTCTTTTGTAGCTTAAAGCAATAAACATAATTAGTCAGTTAATATTTATTAAAATTTATTAATGTTTTTATATTACCTTTGGTCGGAGAATGAAAAGTCCAAAATGGACTCGACAACGATCAATTCTTTTTCGGCTTCACGATGCACGCAAATCAGAGTCCGAAAACCAGCAACCATTGAAATGCCAAGATGGTTTTGGCAAATTTGAGCAATTTCCTTGTTGACGGCGCTCATTTTGCTTTCACTTTGGAAGCACGCGTATAGTGTCAGACTCCTAAATTGGTAAATTGCCCAATTTTATTCCCTATTTTGTGAGACTCACTCATTGCAGAACGATACCGTTGGCACTTGGGCGCAAGCATCGACTTGGTCCTGTTTTGCCAATTCCAAATAATTTTTAGGGTATTTGCCGTGTTCGTATTCTTTTTCGAAGTTAGCGCATGCAAGCCCGTAAAGAGCTCTCGTGGAAATGCTAAGCACGAATTCGGGAATGTCATCGGCAAAGTCAATTTGCGTGCAATTGATGCCAAAATGGTCCACATTCTTTTTCTTTGACGCCAAAGGATTGGGCTTAATATTCGGGGCGTTAAAATATTATTTTAAATTTTTAAATTTATTTATTTTTTGACAAAACTCTTCTCGTTGAAGTTTCCAACTCGGGAATTTCATTTGTTAAATTTTCCAATGTCGGAATTTTAACAGAAGTCGACATTGTCAAAGTTTCCAATTCGGGATTTCCATTTGTTAACTTTTCCAATGTCGGAATTTTAACAGAAGTCGACATTGTCACCGTTTTTGTTGTTGAAATTACCGATGTTTCCGTTGGATGCTCCCATTTAGCAGCACACTTAAATTGATGTTATAATTAAATTAAATAATTAATAAATTGATAGTTCAATATTTACTTCCGGTGATTGGGAAAATTATTTTCACCGTTTTTTTGCACAATTTCTCATCCTTTTCCCCAATGCTTTGAAGAATTTCCATTGCGGCGATTCGAAGTGCCATGCCATTGTAATCTTTCATAAAAGCACCCAAACGGAGCGCCTTCAGAAACTCCTCTCCGACAGATTGGCCAATCGGTGACAAAGCTTAATTGAAAATAAATTATTTTTGTGATTTCGAAGAACCTTTGGTGATGTTGATGTCCAGCAGATGCGTGAGTCCATTTGAGACCGAGGAATAGTCCAAATTTTGATTCAAATTGCTAAAATAAATTAATATTTTAATTAAAATACAAATTCACTCAACCCGAATGATAACGTCAAAGTCGCGGTTCCATTGCCTTCTTCCGTCACCTGCAAGGCGTGCCATCCTTTGGTCCCGTCATTCCCGGCACATTTGTCGGCAAGTCCTTTGTTTGGGTTGTTCACGCGAAATCGCCCGCCGAATTTCCAATTTCCAGAATCCTTGGCCATTTTGCTCTTGTAGCAGATCAAATGGCTGAAAAGAAAGCAATTTTAATATAAAATAAATAAAAATTTATTTAATATTACTTTTTGCATGACTTTTCCATGCGAATTGTTCCGTTTCCGTTCTTTTGGCACTTATTCCATTCGTCAGGGTGATCACTAAAGCAACGAAACTGCTTAAAATAATTAAGCCTAATCAGCAAATTACCTCCCATGAACTCCAAATGCCTTCAGGGCAATCAAAAAAATCCAAAAAGGCAGTAAATTCATTTTGATTATACGGTACTTTCGATGGTTTGTAGCTGAAATTTAATCAAATCGAAATAATTTTATTGTGCTAATGATTTGTGCGATGGAATGGAAAGTGAAAGTGCTTAAAAAGCCATCAAAAATGAGTCATTAGCGTCGGCCGTTTGGTGGTCTCTGCTGGCTGATGGCTGTCCAGTGACAAATCCGCCCGATGTCAGCCCATCGGATGGAACGAAAATGGCTAAATCAGAGCAAAAAATCATTTTGGAATAAATTATTTTTGCTTTTTTATGCATTAACATTGAACAATTTGTGTTGAATCGGTTTAAATGGATGGGAAAGAAGTTGAGAAACGAATGTATGTCCAAAAACGTGACAGAACAGAGAAATTGATTAAATTTAATAGATAAATAAAAATTGAAATACAAAAAAGCACAGAAAATGTCATTCAAGTTTTGTGGCACATAAATCCATTTTTTGTAACACTCGTTTCAAATGAACGATGCCAAAGAAAATGCCATTTTGGTGCGCAGACTTCTGGTTGGTCCTCAAATTCGACGGTTTTTATGCCATTGTCACGAACAACAAAAAGACTTAATAAAAAATAATTCTTGAATTCGCCAAGGTAAAGATGATGACCGTTTTTAAACTTAAATAAAGCATACTTTATATTAAATAAACTTATAACGATATTTCTCTTGCCGTTGCTTTCTTCTTTTAATCGATAAAATACGGTATTTCAACTCCGTGTCATTTAAATTTAAATTTGTAATTATCATATAAAGGCGAGATTCAATTGTATTGCATTTTGTTGGTTTATTTCCCCGCCATTTTGGTTGACGCCGCTTCAAATGAAAGTCCGCCGTGTGAGTCCAAATGAATGAACGGAATTGAATGGGCCAAGTGCAGCAAAATGGCGTGAACAGTTTGCAATTCCATTATGATAAAAATTTTGGATTGGGCCATTTTTTCAGGGAAGAATTGGACTGGTAATTTCCACTTTTTTGCGCCGTTAAAATTGGTCGATAAATTGAACAAATTGAAATTTGACCGAATTCCAATTCCTTAAAGACATTATTTTTCGATATTTCGTTTAGTTTTCGATGTTCATAGTCAAATTGTAATAGAGCGAAACTATTTTTGAAAAGCGTTTCCAGAATTATCAGCTCCAACCAAACAAATCGATCTTCATAAAGAATAAAAATATCTATTGAATTTTCTGATCAGAGTGCTGCGATCACTGCTGATCGACGAGTCCGCTCGATCCGGCCACTGAATCACTGACGAAAGTACCGAAAAAATATGTATATGTGCAATCCTCGCGCCTTCCGCCATCAGTATATAATTTATTCTATCCGGCTTTGGTGTTACTTAAAAGTATGGTGGGTCCCGGGGGAGATCCCCGTCAAACCGGGGATACCAAGGACGATAAACCGGGGAACGGGTCGTCCAGGGACGATAAACCGGACCCCCGTCTTCGGGGACGAAAAACCGGGGACCCCCGTTTTTGGGATGAGCAAACCGGGGCCCGTATGCAAAGAACGGGGTAAAGTTACCCAGGTAAGGTTACCCGAGTAACCCTACCCTCAGCTGCGGGTTAACTCGTATTCAATGAAAGTTACCCGATGCTCCCTTATTTACCCTAAGCTGCGGGTAACCTTAGCCGTTACCTGCTTCTTTGAATACTAGAGCCCGGTCGAGACGAGAATCTCGTCTCGAATCTCGAAAAATCTCGACGAGATTCTCGAGAAATCTCGTCTCGAACAAACTGAATTTTCGAGATTTTTCGAGACCCGAGATTTTTTCGAGAATCTTGTCTCGAGTCTCGCTCGAAAGAAGCTCGAGATTCTCGATCTCGACTCTAAAAATTTTTCATGAAAACAATGCTTTTCTTAACAAAAATTGCCAATTTATGTAAAAAATTTCCCAGGCGCCGGACATAGTCCATTTTGGCTGCAAATCTCTTAACAAATTGAGTTAAAAATTCACAAGTGAATAAAAATTTTGAAAAATTTATTAAAAAATGTTTAAAAATTCTAACAATTTTCTGACCGGCTCTTTCATACACACTATGGGTCAAGCCCAGAGGCAAAACGCCAAAATTTAAGCAATTTCTCTACTGAAACAAAAAAATAGCTATGCGGCAGACAGCATATGGTCAGACACTATATCTATCCCCTCACCATTGAATTGTTTGATTTTAAAAATCTTGGAACACAGGCTAACACTTATATTTCGTTACCATATTTTGCAGACATGTCTCTAGTGCTCCCTTCTTACCCGTACAAAATTTGGTAGAGTTTCTGTGAATTTTGAAGAAAAAAAATTATATTTTCATCAAAATCTCGAATCCCGACTGTTCCGGGTCGAGATTTTTCGAGAATCTCGTCTCAACGAAATGTCCGGACACCTCCCCCCCTATACTGTTGATAAAAATTGATCGCAGGGTTCCGATCGGGTAAAGGGCGTGCGACTTGCCCAAGTACAAACATATTGATTTCCAAGTACATAATGGGCCAATTTTATGAAAGCCAAGTACGCACACCATTTTTATTTTATCAAACGAAACACTTTTTCCGTTCAATAGCTTTATTTTCGCCCGAATGAATCTTTAACCACCAACAATTTTTTGTTTTAGTTCAACAATTTGTGCATCTCGCCACATGCCATTTTTGGGTTGGGTTGATCTCATTTTCAAAGTACATTCTTGGAAATAAGTACCTTTTAAATTTTTAAAGTACGACGAGCAGTTTCTAAAATTAGTGGGCATTTTTCGGGAACATTTTGAACAATTTTCATTAGGGGACATTTTGAACGGAGGTGCCGCCATCGGCCTTTTTTTGATACTTTTTTTGTATTGCTTTATTGTAATTAAAAAATGAAATTTTTGATTTTAGACTCATTGAAATTTACTTGCACTTTCAACCAAATTATATAAAATGTCGGACAATCCGAGCAAAGCGAAGAAACTGTTGAAAGAAATGTGAGTTTTTTAATTTAAAAAAAAACTAAGATCGATTCAACGGCTAAAGAGTTGGAATTGAAGGGGAAACTCAAACTATTTGACTCAATTTGCTAAGGGATTTTTTACCAAAATTTTTAAAAATACGGTATGTATCAAAAATAAGAGTTCGGGGTCCAAAATAAGGACAAACTTTTAAACGTTTTAAATTTATTCATTTTAAGCATAAATGTGAGTTGTACGTAACAATTACTACCTACTTATATTTTCTCAACACCAACAATTTTCAGTTTTATTTGTGACGACATTTTGTTCGAAGTCTTCAAATTTTGTGGGCATTTTCTGCTCGGCCTGAAAGTGGCGCTTTTCAGCGATCGATTCGACTTTTTGGTGGACGCGCATTTCAATTTTAAAGAATGGTCGTTGGGTCGGTTGGACATTCGTCGTGTAACTGCCAGAAATGCCGTTGAAATTGTCAAACGCTTAGGCAAAAGCAATTTAATCGAGCGTTTGCTTCCAATTCCACAAGAATCGCTTCCTCACAATGTGATCGGATTTGGGGGCCTTAAAATAAAGTCTTTAAATTGTTCCGAAAGCCCTAAACAATATTTGAGAGTTTTAGTTACGTCGACCAAAATGTTATCGAATTTCTCCAACGCATCCACCGACTTTTCGACGACTCCAAAGGGACCAATCTTTGGATTGGAAGAGCGAACAAGCACAACCGCAGTTGGGAAATCATTTGGCACCAAATTTGGCCATTGATCAAAGACAACATTTTCGGCATTTCTTTGTCTTTCTCCGGTCTCGACTGTTTACGCCGTTTCTCTCCGACTGTTCTCCGCGATTGTGCAAAGCTCCGATTGATCAATTCCGATTATGTTTTTCCCGCGTTCCCCGCCGATGACAGTGCCGACGCTTCTTCTCGCCAAGCATTGGCCAAATGGTTGCACACGCCCCGCGGGGATGGATTTCCAAAGGTGCTGGGATGCAGCATTTCCACGGTTCCGGTTCCAAAACGGTTCCGGATTTTGGCGGTTCCGCGGTTCCGGTTCCGAAGCGGTTCCGGATTTTGGCGGTTCCGGGAACCGGTTCCAAAATCGGTTCCGAATTTTTTGCGGTTCCGCGGTTCCGGAACCGGAACCGTTGGAACCGGCACCGGAACCGGAATCGGGAAAACACTGGTTCGAACATCACTAGTATTAATTAGAGACCGGAAACTTGGACCCAAACCAAAAATTTTTTTAGGATTTTTTGGGTTTTGATTTTTTTGGGTTGTGATCCAATTTGACCCAAAACAAAACCAAAAATCACAATTGATCAATAGGCCGATTTGACGTTGAATCAGCCGAAAGTACTGAAAGTGCACATAATTTTGTAATTGCCAGACTTAATGACAACAAAATATAAACAATTTTTATTTATCCATTTAGCCGAAAAAATTTAATGACCTTCAAACACAGAATATTAACAAAAAATTAAAAATCTATGCCTGACTAATCAAAAAGAATTTAATGTTTCCATTGCGTTGAGTTGTTTTAACACACATTAAGATTACAATTGATAATTTTTTAGCAATGAGTTTATCAAAAAAATTATTTGGCTAGAAATGGTATGAATTCAAATTTTTGTTTTACTTTTTAATGAAATATTATTTAAAGAAGAAATGGTCAGGATGTGCAATTAGATACTGTTGGAAGATTTTTAAAAATTTAGTTGAATTTAATAAATTAAACAAATTGTTTGAAAGAGATGGAAATTGCTGATGGCGAAAGCTCAATCAAAATAAGTCATTATCTGAAAGTGTATTTAAAAGATTTTTGGTATTTATTTTGTTCCAATGTTTAAAACGCAAAACGAATAATAATTCTTCCACATACGAATATGAAGAGTTCGACCAAATTTACGCTTACACAATTTGGGTGACCAGCATTCAGCAATTTTTGTCTATTTTTGGCATTGCCTTTAACAGTGCGCTTGTCGTCGAAATGCAATTTATTTATGACATTATCCATTATGCTAAATATTTATTAAATAATTTATAAATAATGTTGCCTTTTTCTTTGAGAATTGTTAAAGAAAAAAACTTTTAGTGAATTTAAAAGTTCATCAATATGCCAAAAACGAACTTAGTTATTTGTGCCATTTGTCCAGGTCTCTCCACCGCAGTTACGGCGTACTGTTGGCCATTTGTTCGCTGTGTGATGCACTTACTGAGTCGGCCACGCCATTGGCGACAAGTAATTAACTCTTTAATAATTTTAATTTAATTTTAATTTAATTTTTGGCTCATTAGTGTTCCCATTAATGTAATTAAAAGAATAAATATTTAATCATTTTAAAATCTAAATTTTTAAAAAAGAATAAAAATATGATACAAATTAATTTATGGAGTAAATTAAATAGCAATATTCAAAATTTTTAATTTTTGACGCTCAAAGTTAATTTTATTTATCAAAAATAATAATCGTTAAAAGGTACCGTCATCTGACAAAAAATTCATGCGGAAAATTTGTTCTTGTATGCAATGTCATTTCGCTATCAATCGTTTTTTACAATATTTATTTGGCTTATACGGTTGTGCTACAGCATCCTGAAATGTATAAATTTATAATAAATTAATCTAATGACCTTTAATAAATACATTTTGATAGGCTGGTTTATTGTGAGCCGGGCGACATGTTCCAGGGCGATGCACTTGCAATTGCAGGCTTTTTTATGATGGCTTTTACGATGGCAACAATTGTTATTCATATAATCATATGGATTATGTTGAATGGTATGTTTTATATTTTTCAAAAATTTTAAATATACCGTATTTCTTAACATAAAGAGCCCCTGGGGGTTGAATTTTAGAAAATACAGTATTTGCATAATATTCCAAAGAATTTTCATTGACAGTTCTCAAAACAAATGGAAGCAGCAGCAACAGCGCATCTCAGTTGGAAATCACCCGCCGCATATTTAAATCGTTGGCGGTCATCATGACGGTGATCTTTTTTTGGTTTATGTGTGGATTGATCAACACAATTCCTACAATTTTGACCAAAAGGCCAGTGTTTTCCTGCAAAGGAACCTGTTCCTGTTCCTGTTAACAGAACATGAACAGAACAGTGTAAACTGTTCTTTTGAATAAAATCTTGAGACGGATGACCAAATTAGTTAATCTTTCAATTTCTCCTTGGAATTGCATGGATTATTCATTTTTCGAGTAAAAAATTCGCTGGCTACAAAGTGGTACTGCCCTTCAGCAACAACAAAAAGCTCGGGTAGTAACGTTAAAACGAAGAAAGGGCTAAAAACAAGTTTTTTGTGCTTGTTTTTCCAAGGAAAAAAGTGTACCGCTCGCTTGCTTTAGGGCAAATTGAAATGGAACGGCACTTTTAAAAACTTGCTAAAGCGCGTGGGCTTAACGACGTGTAAATTAATGATTATGTAAATGTGTTTAATTAATTTTTAAATTTCTTTTATATTGTTAAAGACAAAATAATGTTTAGAATTAAGAAATGTTTTCAATATAAACTCTTATTGCAATTGCCGATTTTCGGTCGGGAACCGGTCCGACGAATTCATTAGGCACCAGTTCAGGGTTTCGAGAACTCGGTCCCGAAGAACCGAATTTTGTCCGCTATTGAGTTTTAAGCCAACAGAATTGTCAAAAGTCGTTGGGAAAATGTTTATTAAAGCGTCGTCATCTGCAGGGCTGAATTTTGTTTACCAAACCAAAAACCATTAATAATCTATTGTTTGTTGAGCATAAAATTTTAAGCCTAACAAATAAAAAGCAAAAAAATTTGATTGTTTGCCTAACAATTCAATTTTAAAATTTGATCAGCGCTTAGTAAAACTATGGGTGGTATAAAGCCTTTATAAGTGTTCCAAATGAGCAGCAAAATCATCAATCCCCTCGACATTTAATAAATATTTAAATTAAAAAAAGACCATTTTAAAATGATTTACCAATTGCTGACAATCGTTCTGATGCTAATTGGTAATTGATCTTGAGTCGAAAATTATTGGCTTTTCCTTTAATTTTGAGCCTTTTACAGACCATTCCACCCAACAATATACGACACCGTTGACAGAAGAAGACAAAAATGCCGCTGTCCAATGCCACAACAATTACCGGTCGCAGTTGGCCCTGGGCAATGTGGAGAACAAGACCGGAGGGGAAACGGGGATGGATTTCCAAAGGTGCTGGGATGCAGCATTTCCACGGTTCCGGTTCCAAAACGGTTCCGGATTTTGGCGGTTCCGCGGTTCCGGTTCCGAAGCGGTTCCGGATTTTGGCGGTTCCGGGAACCGGTTCCAAAATCGGTTCCGAATTTTTTGCGGTTCCGCGGTTCCGGAACCGGAACCGTTGGAACCGGCACCGGAACCGGAATCGGGAAAACACTGGTTCGAACATCACTAGTATTAATTAGAGACCGGAAACTTGGACCCAAACCAAAAATTTTTTTAGGATTTTTTGGGTTTTGATTTTTTTGGGTTGTGATCCAATTTGACCCAAAACAAAACCAAAAATCACAATTGATCAATAGGCCGATTTGACGTTGAATCAGCCGAAAGTACTGAAAGTGCACATAATTTTGTAATTGCCAGACTTAATGACAACAAAATATAAACAATTTTTATTTATCCATTTAGCCGAAAAAATTTAATGACCTTCAAACACAGAATATTAACAAAAAATTAAAAATCTATGCCTGACTAATCAAAAAGAATTTAATGTTTCCATTGCGTTGAGTTGTTTTAACACACATTAAGATTACAATTGATAATTTTTTAGCAATGAGTTTATCAAAAAAATTATTTGGCTAGAAATGGTATGAATTCAAATTTTTGTTTTACTTTTTAATGAAATATTATTTAAAGAAGAAATGGTCAGGATGTGCAATTAGATACTGTTGGAAGATTTTTAAAAATTTAGTTGAATTTAATAAATTAAACAAATTGTTTGAAAGAGATGGAAATTGCTGATGGCGAAAGCTCAATCAAAATAAGTCATTATCTGAAAGTGTATTTAAAAGATTTTTGGTATTTATTTTGTTCCAATGTTTAAAACGCAAAACGAATAATAATTCTTCCACATACGAATATGAAGAGTTCGACCAAATTTACGCTTACACAATTTGGGTGACCAGCATTCAGCAATTTTTGTCTATTTTTGGCATTGCCTTTAACAGTGCGCTTGTCGTCGAAATGCAATTTATTTATGACATTATCCATTATGCTAAATATTTATTAAATAATTTATAAATAATGTTGCCTTTTTCTTTGAGAATTGTTAAAGAAAAAAACTTTTAGTGAATTTAAAAGTTCATCAATATGCCAAAAACGAACTTAGTTATTTGTGCCATTTGTCCAGGTCTCTCCACCGCAGTTACGGCGTACTGTTGGCCATTTGTTCGCTGTGTGATGCACTTACTGAGTCGGCCACGCCATTGGCGACAAGTAATTAACTCTTTAATAATTTTAATTTAATTTTAATTTAATTTTTGGCTCATTAGTGTTCCCATTAATGTAATTAAAAGAATAAATATTTAATCATTTTAAAATCTAAATTTTTAAAAAAGAATAAAAATATGATACAAATTAATTTATGGAGTAAATTAAATAGCAATATTCAAAATTTTTAATTTTTGACGCTCAAAGTTAATTTTATTTATCAAAAATAATAATCGTTAAAAGGTACCGTCATCTGACAAAAAATTCATGCGGAAAATTTGTTCTTGTATGCAATGTCATTTCGCTATCAATCGTTTTTTACAATATTTATTTGGCTTATACGGTTGTGCTACAGCATCCTGAAATGTATAAATTTATAATAAATTAATCTAATGACCTTTAATAAATACATTTTGATAGGCTGGTTTATTGTGAGCCGGGCGACATGTTCCAGGGCGATGCACTTGCAATTGCAGGCTTTTTTATGATGGCTTTTACGATGGCAACAATTGTTATTCATATAATCATATGGATTATGTTGAATGGTATGTTTTATATTTTTCAAAAATTTTAAATATACCGTATTTCTTAACATAAAGAGCCCCTGGGGGTTGAATTTTAGAAAATACAGTATTTGCATAATATTCCAAAGAATTTTCATTGACAGTTCTCAAAACAAATGGAAGCAGCAGCAACAGCGCATCTCAGTTGGAAATCACCCGCCGCATATTTAAATCGTTGGCGGTCATCATGACGGTGATCTTTTTTTGGTTTATGTGTGGATTGATCAACACAATTCCTACAATTTTGACCAAAAGGCCAGTGTTTTCCTGCAAAGGAACCTGTTCCTGTTCCTGTTAACAGAACATGAACAGAACAGTGTAAACTGTTCTTTTGAATAAAATCTTGAGACGGATGACCAAATTAGTTAATCTTTCAATTTCTCCTTGGAATTGCATGGATTATTCATTTTTCGAGTAAAAAATTCGCTGGCTACAAAGTGGTACTGCCCTTCAGCAACAACAAAAAGCTCGGGTAGTAACGTTAAAACGAAGAAAGGGCTAAAAACAAGTTTTTTGTGCTTGTTTTTCCAAGGAAAAAAGTGTACCGCTCGCTTGCTTTAGGGCAAATTGAAATGGAACGGCACTTTTAAAAACTTGCTAAAGCGCGTGGGCTTAACGACGTGTAAATTAATGATTATGTAAATGTGTTTAATTAATTTTTAAATTTCTTTTATATTGTTAAAGACAAAATAATGTTTAGAATTAAGAAATGTTTTCAATATAAACTCTTATTGCAATTGCCGATTTTCGGTCGGGAACCGGTCCGACGAATTCATTAGGCACCAGTTCAGGGTTTCGAGAACTCGGTCCCGAAGAACCGAATTTTGTCCGCTATTGAGTTTTAAGCCAACAGAATTGTCAAAAGTCGTTGGGAAAATGTTTATTAAAGCGTCGTCATCTGCAGGGCTGAATTTTGTTTACCAAACCAAAAACCATTAATAATCTATTGTTTGTTGAGCATAAAATTTTAAGCCTAACAAATAAAAAGCAAAAAAATTTTGTTTGCCTAACAATTCAATTTTAAAATTTGATCAGCGCTTAGTAAAACTATGGGTGGTATAAAGCCTTTATAAGTGTTCCAAATGAGCAGCAAAATCATCAATCCCCTCGACATTTAATAAATATTTAAATTAAAAAAAGACCATTTTAAAATGATTTACCAATTGCTGACAATCGTTCTGATGCTAATGGTAATTGATCTTGAGTCGAAAATTATTGGCTTTTCCTTTAATTTTGAGCCTTTTACAGACCATTCCACCCAACAATATACGACACCGTTGACAGAAGAAGACAAAAATGCCGCTGTCCAATGCCACAACAATTACCGGTCGCAGTTGGCCCTGGGCAATGTGGAGAACAAGACCGGAGGGGAAAAATGCCGAAAGCGAGCAACATGTACAAGCTGACCTGGGACGAAAACTTGGCCAACTTTATCGCAGGAATGGGCCAACAAATGCTTATTGAGGCACTCCTGGAACGGCTGGGCGGGCGAGAACTTGGCCTATAATGGCGGCACATTCACGAACAGTTAAATGTTTGAAGAATGCCAAAAAGGCATTTAAATTAATTCAGAGGACGCTTTTGAGTACGCCTGCATTCGCTGGTGGCGCGAATTGGGGCTCTATGGCTTCAATCAGGAGCTGACGCTGAACGATACTAACCTCGTTCCCCTCGGGCATTGGACTAATGTGATGAACAAACATTTGGCACTTTTAA
>MEIZ01000304.1:41513-54965 GCA_001723225.1 Globodera ellingtonae | reverse complement strand
CTTTGCGTCCGACATTGAGGTTAAGACGGGCTTCCGCACTTCTTTCTTTGCTATTTCGGGTCACTTTAAAGTAAATAAAATTCTGAAATTATGATTTAATGAATTAACTGTGAACACTAATGTTGCTTACTTTTTGCACGCTTTCATATAATTTATTCATAAGTAATTACACTCATGCCTAATTATACTACTTTTACTTACTTTAAAAAATGCTTATACAACCTCACACTTAATTACTTACAATTAACCATAATAATGCCTAAGTACTCTAAGTTTGAGTAATCTGAAAAATCTTATAGCAAGCTCACAATCAATTACTTACAATTAATTATATTACTGCCTAATTACAAAATAAATCCTAATTTGTTTCATTTTGGCACCCATTCACGTAGTTTTTATTACTTATTATAATTTGCTATATTTGATCAACAAGAAAATAAATCCTTACAATCAACTCGCATTCAGTTAATAATAATTGATTATAATATGCATAATTATTTTTCGATTAACATAAAAATAACTGCTCATAATAAAGTCTTTTAATCCAAATCACACTCTATTAATATAAATAATTAAAATAATGGCTAATTACAATCGACTACTAAAATAAATTGAAAACCCTAATTTCATTACTTTTGGCACCCATTCACGTGGTTATTTATACTTAGTTCTAATAAACATACTTTGCCTCTTTCTGATTAATCTGCAAATAAATGCTTACAATAAGGACTATTTAGATTATAATGATACATAATTACTATAATTTTGATTAATAAAAAATAACTGCTCATAATAAAGTATTATAATATAACTCGCACGCTATTTCTTATAATTAATTAAAATAATGTGCTAATTACACCCACTATTACAATTAATTTAAAACCCTAATTTCCTTAACTTGGCATCCATTCACGTAGTTATTTATAACTTAATTATAATAAGCATACTTTCCCTCTTACTGATTATGCAAATAAATGCTTACAATAAGGGCTATTTAAGCAAATTCACATTCAATTACTTAAATTTTTAATGGTGTCTGAATAAAGCTTATTCGATTAATCTGCTTATATGTAATGATTTTAATCAAACTCACACTCAATACTTATCGATTATTAAATATGCCCATTTTTTTAAAACATTAGAAAAATTAGTAAGGCGTTTTAAATGCGTAAACAATTCCGTACTTTTTTTCTATTTTTTAATGCCTACTTTGTTGTTTTTATTTGTTTTTAAAACGTTTTGGCCTAATTTAGAAATTTAAACATATTGGTACGTCTTTTTAATAAGTTTAAATATGTTTCAAACCACTGCTCTACAAATTATTAAGGCGCTAAAAGCTAAGACCTTTTTTTTAAAAATCTTACAAAAATTATTAAGGGGTTTTAAACGCTTTGCCTATTTTAGAAATATTTTGTCAATTTTTTACGCTTTTTAAAGGCTTTTGATATGTTTTTAAGACCCTATTATACAAATTATTTATGCATTTAAAAGTTAAGGTAATTTTTTTAAAACCCACAAAAATTAAAAGCGGTTTAATGCGTTTGAATAATTTGAGAAATTCTTTAACTATAGATACAATATTTTTCAAAACACGCAAAGACCATTTTTTAAAAATCTTTCAAAAATTATTAAGGGGTTTTAAACGCTTTGACTAATTCTAGACTACTGTGGCATTTTTTACTTAATATGATAACAATATAAAAACTCAAACATTATAAACACATTAATTACATGAATCAACCAAACAGAAATTTACAATTTAAATAAAATATCAGCAAAAGTAAAAATGGTAAAACAAATTAAAGGTCTACATTAAACTAAAGTTCTTTTGTGTATAAATTTAATGAATGTACAAACGGTTCAAGAATGTGGAAGCATGGCACAGACGTCCGGGCTAAGTGACAACGGGTTCATCTTTGATGACCACGTTCCCACGTCTTCCACGGGTAACGCCAACGTGTGCCAATCAAAAATCGTTTAAACTTTAATTTTATTTCCAATGTCTAAAATTTTTGCCAAAAAAGGATTTTCTAAAAATGTTTAAAACCTTTAAACCAATAAAATTTTAAATATTTTGAAGCTTGAAACGTTTAAAAAGCGTCCTTAATTAGTAAGACTATTTTCAACAAAATGTTCATACTTTTACAAAAGTCTCTAAGTTTAAACTTTTTTTAACATGTTCTACCTTACTCTTAAACAAATTCTAAAATTGTTCAGCATATCCGTTCCGACATTTTTGGCGGTCTAAATTCCGGTTTCAGAAAAAGTATTTATTCGGTGATTTTCCGAAGGCGGTCTAAATTCCGGTCCGGTGGTCACAAAAAATTTCGAAAAATCGGAATTCCAGGCCCTCACAATTTTTCGTAAAAGGAAATTTCGAACCAAAAAAGTCGGCAATCGGAAGGCAAAACTTAAAAAAGACTAAAGGTCCCCAATTGCCTAACGAGCTTTGTCTACTTATTCCCATTCCTGTCCCCTCCTATTTCTGCATCACGTTCATATCATCTTAAAATATTTTTTTTTAAAATTTCAATTACAGATTACTTAAAAGCAATCATTTAATTCCTTTTCCATATTGTTCAATGGTCCGATTAATTTATTGTTCGCCTGAGCGTCAACCTGTGTTTCCAACAAAAATACCGGTCTTGGCGCAGAACATTGACTTGTCAATATTTGATAAGCCAATCAAGGTCCGTGTTTATATAAAACTATTTAATCTACAGGGATGCTACACAAGGCACTTTTTCTCGCTATTTAGAGCCTATTTTAGCTTTTTTCAGGCCTAAGTAGCATCCCAGATAATCAATAAAAAAATCTTAAAAGAATATTAAAAGTTTAAAATTCTATTCTTTTGTTAACTCCCTTCATTTTATCTTAAAGGGTCGTGATTGGCGCGTTGACTGCGCACGCCGTGACCTTCTGCTAGCCCGAATTCAAACTGAAGGCAATGCGGTTGGCCATGTGTCGCTTCTCAGAAACATGGCCAACGACCTGCAGGAATGTAGCAGATTGGCGCGAGTTGTAACATGTCAGCAACCAATCAAAGTGCCAACCTGGGAACCGACAACTCGCGACGGCTGGGAGGGAGTAGAGCTTCCAAAAGAAGCTTGTAGCAGCAACTGGGTTACTAAGTCGAATTGGGATCCTAACGGCTTGTAATAAATCTTTTTTTTTTGCAATCACCTTTTTTGTCCCATTTAAGCGACAATGCTTGGTTCACGCCGACGGCCTTTGCAACGCGAAAAAATCATGCGCGAGCAAAATGGGACTCATGCAGCGGCCCTATATCGAGCTGGAGGCTCAGCAATGGACCAGTGGGCTTTGCACCTGTTAGTTTTTTTTTTTGCAATCGTGTTTTTTATTATCGACTATAAAAAGCGACCTAAAAATCCAATTTTTGCTAAAGGTCAAGCAGCACAAGCAGCCCCGAATGGATTTCAACCCAAAAGTGACGGAACGAATATCGTCCACCAAGCACACCGCCCCATGGATGACTGTTATTAAGGGGAAGGTGCATTTGTAGACTCCCATAATGGTTTTAGCTTTAACCTTTTTTACTTGAGGTTGTACCAGTGTCATCTCGAGCTCCTAATCCTGTGAACTGCCCACTTGGGTACGCGCCAGTTAAGGTGAGCACATCTATTTTTTTTGATCGCTTACCCATTTTTTACAGCAAACTAAAATGTTACGTGGCGGTGGCGGTTCCCGTGAGCGTGCAAAACGCAAGGCCAAAACTACTCAGATGCAACAAAAACGCTCGGGTCCGTCAACTGATAACTCTTACATTACTTTTTCTATTCATGGTTGTATATAGGAGACTCTACCCACGTTCCACCTTCACCGTCTCCGAGCTCCAAGGGCAAAAAGGTTGGCCGCTGTACTGCCCAGTCTCGCGCAGCTGGTTTAGCCGGAGGACGGCCCAGCATTTGTTTGTTATTCAGTGGTTGAAAATGCAACAATCTGTTTTCTTTAGCTTCTGTGTCTCCATCTACCACGTCAACTACCCTTCCTTCTTCTGACCCCACAAGTCGAGAATATGTAGAGCATGGCAATCTTTCGGTTGAATGCCCAGCCGCGTCTACAGAAACAGCTATTGCCAAAGGAACACCGCGTGCTCGCTCAGCACAAACCCGGCGTTTTGAAAAAAGTTTAGCACTTTTTTTGTGAAACTCATTTGTTTATTAGATATTCCTTCAATTCAATATGATGGGGATGGTCTCTGCGTCGCTCCGTGTGCGGCCGAAGAAATCTCTCTCGCCGCAGAAGAAGAAGACAGCATCTTAATGCCTCCTCCAAGCAATCGTCCAACGCGACAACGCAAGGCGCCACAGCGCTATTCGTCGTCCTCATTGGAACACTGGCCAGACGTTCCGATAAGCTGCCAGTGCAAGAACAACACGCACACCGGGTTCTGCGCCTCCCAGTCTGCCAATCATACGCCAAGATACTATAACTGTCTTGTGCCGGTATAAAAGATTGTTTTCAATTTCTAGGTTGTTATTCATTCCTATTATAGTTTGGAGACAAGCAGCTCTATCGCTGCCCCCATTGTGATGCTCTGCTACTGAAGAGTGAAGCGTCAGGGCAATCCGCTTTTTCAAAATGCTGCGCGAAGGGGCAAGTCAAAATGGACCGGCAATTCTACGAACTACAGCGTCCTTTCCTTCGCCCTGCGCAACGCCAACAAAAGGATGAGGAAGAGCACAAACAACTTGATGACAACACAAAGAAGTTAGATTTTCTACTAAACGACCTGATCATGGGGCGTCATGCGCTTTCCAAAAAATTCATCAAGTGCGTTGATCGCTACAACCACGAAATGGCCTATGGGACTGCAACAACGGAACAAAAACCCGTCCCTGGCGGCTATCAACCTGTGAAAATGAACGGCATGGTCACCTACCGGCTGAGCGGCATCAACCCTCCGAGAAATGCTGATGGTTCGACGCGTGCTGAACTTTGCGGCCAAGTGTGGACTTTGAACCCAGACGACGCCATTGAACTTCGAAAGCGGCGTAACATGGATGCTAACCTCAAATTGGATGTTCGCCTTTTTTGCTCATCTTTCATAATGTATCCTCCTTTTTTGCAGGAAGAGCTTTTGGGACTGCTCCACCAATTGTTGGCACATCAGCAGATTGGTCATCCGCTTTCTGGGCTCTACTTCCATCTGAAACGCGTTTATGAAGAGGCAAAAGAACAGCAAGCGCAAGGCCAAGGCCCTTCCGTAGATACCCTGCGCGTCCGGCTTCTGACCCGAGGCGAAGTGATGCGGCAAAATCTGCCTGAAGTCAACAACATTCACCCGCATCAACTTCAACTACCCGAGTCCGTTGAACAACTGGCTCAGGTAGAAAATGCAGATTTTGTTTATTTGCTACCTGCCTTTTCCAGCTTTACTTTGTTGACGGAGATGATGGCCTACCACCAGACGCGGAAAAGGGCGTGATGCTGAAGACAAAAAGTGGAGCACTGACTGTTCTTCCATGGTGGGACAACTGGATCGACGGAGCCATTTGCCCATTGCTGTTCCCGTGTGGAGGGAGCGTATGGAAACCATCAATTCCATTAGAGAAGCTGGACTCAACCCTTACACACACGCAACAAGAGTTACAGCAACAACCTGACCAGCAACAACCCATTGGTGAAGAAGACGTTGCATGGCTGTCCAACCCTTATGAAGGCGAAGAAGACGACATTCTGGCAGAACCCGATGACGATGGCGAAGGCGAGCAACTTCTTCTTGAAGCCGAGCCAAAGAAGGTCCACCACGTTTCGAGGAGCCAAGCAGCTCGGTACATGATGCAAATCCGGGCTCCACCACGCAACGCTGGTGCTGCGCGACGTAACCAATGGCACGACCCGCACTGGCTTTGGTGGGCGCGACGACTGGCCGAGTTCTTTGTCTGTCTGCTCAACAACCGCATTGACCGGGACAAATTCGCCAACATCAAAAAGAACCAGCCGGAGCAGCGGTCAATCCTTCCCTCGCACTTGGTCAAGCACTTTGAGCGCGAAGCKCGCAAACAACTTGGTCATCARTTCCTTTCCTTTTCCTTTTTATTGCTGTATTTACAGATCCTCAAGGGCAGCCWTTAGGAGAGCGTGCGCAACTTGGCCGCATTTTCCTTGCCCCAAGGACATTGCGCGGCTCCCGAGCGTACTATCAGCTTCAYTTCGCCGATGCAATGGCKATCTGCCGTCAACTWGGAGCTCCGCACTTGCTCATCACGTTCACTATGAACAGTGCAGCAGCAGAATTCGACACCATGCTGTGGGAAGGACAACATTGGTACAACCGCCCAGACATCTCCGACAGGCTCTTCATTGACAAATCGAAGGAGTTTTTGAAGGACATTGTTCAGCGGCAAGTTATGGGCCCCGTCAAGGCATGGTTCTACAGTGTCGAGCATCAAGAAAGGTTAGCAACTTTTTCGTATTTCGCTCTTCTTGGCATTCCTTCTCTTTTGCAGAGGTCTTCCGCACATCCACCTGTGCCTCATCTTAGACTTTGCGCGAATGCAGATAAGCGTGGAAGACTACATCGACGAGTACATCAGCGCTGAAATCCCCGATATGCCTCGCGCCGACGACAACAGCCATGCGGCCAAACTACAACGTTTGTTTCACCGCTTCATCCTGGGCAACATGTACCACACCTGTTCACCCCGGTATTGTCTCGTCGATGGCAAATGCACGAAGCATTTTCCGGTGAGCTCTTAATTCATAGAAGCGTGTTTACATAGACTAAAACACAAAAATATATACTAAGGATATTTTATGGGCTAAAACATTAAAAAGTTTCAAAATACGAATTATAAAATAGAAACATAGTGCTAAAACTTAACTGTTATAAATAAAACCAATTTTTTCCCTTCTCTTTTCTTTTATAGCGCCCCTTCGCCGAACAAACTGTGATCGACGACCGAATTGTTGGTGTTCAGTACAGACGACGTCCGCCTGCTCAGTCCGAAACTGAACGACTTCAGAATCCGGAGCGCTATTCCAGTGCTGTGAGCGGCAAGGACAACCGTTTCGTCGTCCCTCACAACCGGTTCCTGGCACTAAAGTATCGCTCGCAGTGAGTCACTTTTCATTTTAGCTGTTTGATTAAATTAATAAATTCACCTCCCCTCTCTCTCTTTATAGCATCAATGTCGAGTGGATCCAGGGCGATGCCTGCATCAAATACGTACTCAAGTACGTGATGAAAGGCTGCCAGCTGGCCTTTGTGCAAATTGTCAACGACACTGCGACGTCTGCTGCAGGAAATGTTGTCGTCAACTACGACGAATTTCGGCAGATCCGCATGGCCCGCTATCAAACACCGAACGAAGCTGTGCTGAGCATCTGGGGGAACAAAATCGTCCGCAAATCCCATCAGGTGTATATAGTTTTTTCTCATAAATGTAATGCAAATAATTCTTTTAATTGCCAATTTACTGTTAATACCAAAATACATCAGGTCCAACACCAACGATTCCATCTGCCGGACCAAAATCGCGTTGTAGTACTTGTCGGGCGAGAAGAAGAGCGAGCGGAGGAGGAAAGAGCGCGCATTGAGGCTGAACAAGACCAACAAAGTCCGCTGACAGCATACTTCGCGCTGAACATCGCCATGGGCCTTGAGCTTGCACAACAACATACCTTTCTGACCATCTGTAACGACTACTGCTACGACCGACGAGCAAACCAGTGGAAAAAACGTGCCCAGCAACGCAAAAACCACTTGGCAATGCTGGAGGCGGCTTCTGCTGGAAACCCTGAACATCAAGTTAGAAAGCAGTGCCTTGTCTTCCCTTTCTTACCTTAATGTCTTAGGCGCTGCGAATGCTGTTGTTGCACGTCCGTGGTCCAACCGGTTGGCGCGATTTGTATGCTGGCCATGCAACCTTCGTTGAAGCAGCAAAAGCAATGGGCCTACTTGAGGATTCATCAATATGGGTCAACACCATATTGGAGGCCCTTTCTGGACTTACAACGTTTCGCCGACGCCTCAACTGGACTGCGGTGCTGTTTGCTAACTCCGCTGTTTTGGATGCCTCTTCCGTGATCGACCGCGTTCTTTTGGACTCCCGGCGCTTGCTCACTCCTCGCGCAATGCTTCAGCAAGACCTTGATGTTGTTCGGCAGTACGTTCTTTTCCGCATGGAATTGGTCTTCCGACTCCATGGCGTTGTTCCTGGCGACTTCAACAGCTGCTGCGAACGCTTGGGCCTTCCTGCTCCTGTGGGCTTTGTTATGCCAGCCGAGGACATCATTGAGGTGTTTACAATAATTTCCTCGCTCCTTGTAACTTTTTTTTGAAGGCGGAGTTTAATGCTGGCGACTATGGCAACCGGATGTGGGCTCAGCTCATGCAAGGGGACAATGAACAGAACGACTCTGCAACAGATGGCCCGATGACAACAGCACAGTACGCAGCCAAAGATGCGGAGTTCAGCCCTCAGCTGAACGACAAACAACGCACCTTCATTGACGCTGTTTGTGCATCCGTCCAACAGCATCGGGACGAGACGTTAGAGCCGGCTCGTCAGTTGTACATGCTAACCGGAGACGGTGGAACGGGGAAGACTTTTGCCTACAATGTCAGTTTTATTTAATTGTTTTCTTTTACCCAAACAAATTGTTCCCTATGACAGGCGCTGATAGCGAGGCTGAAGTCGAAGATGGCCTGCCGACTTCTTGCGACTGCATCAACGGGCATTGCCGCGGAACTTCTTTTTGAAGGCTCAACGCTGCACTCAAAGTTGCGTATTCCCATCAACATTGACGACGACACGATGCCAATGCTCGACTACGAAAGCGACCCTGCCAAACTGCTTCGTGCACTTGAGCTTCTCATCATTGACGAAATCAGCATTGCCGACAAGAATGTCATCAACTACGTAGACAAACTGCTACGGTCAATTGATGTGGCCAACCATGGCAAGCAATTTGGTGGAAAGGTGGGCGGCTGCAAATGCTTAGCTTTTTATTCATTGCTCCTTTCTTGTAAGATCGTCGTTTTTGGCGGAGACTGGAAGCAGCTGCTACCGGTTGCCGAAAGTTCTGGTGCGCTCGGCTCGGACAGCGTCAACAAGTCTTACTGGATGTCGGTCAAAACAACGGCATGGTTCACCACCGGGCTGGTCAACATCCACCGTCTGACCGTAAACATGCGTGTTACCGGCGATCAAGAAGACTACAGACGCACACTGAAGAACTGGGGCACTGGAGTGACTGTTCGAACCGCCGCAACTGACGACAGACGCAGGCCGTACGTACAGCTCTGCCCATCCCTTTGCATCACTTCTGAGGAAGCGCTGATCGAATTTGTGTTCGGCGACGCGCTCAAGGATCCTCTGGCCAACATTGTGCAGCTTCGTGGCGCCGCCATTCTCTGTCCTCTGAACAAGGACACCTTCAAGCTGAACGCGGAGCTCATGGTTAGAATGAATTTTCCTGTTCCCTAACCAATAATGCCACATCCACTCATCCAGGCGCGCATATCCAATGTCGTGCCAAATTCTGCGCAAATGTCGGACCGAATCTACACTTCCGTCGATACTGTTGACCCCGACAGCCCCATCGACGTGTTGGCACTGAACGTGGCGGAGCGGTACATCGAAAACATCTACGGCAAAACACCGCCAGGAATGCCCGAACACAGTCTGCAGCTCAAGATCGGCGCTGTGATGATGGTCATCAAAAACATCAGCGTAGCTCAAGGCCTCTGCAATGGCACCCGCGTGCAGATTATCGCCCTGGGAGACAACATCATCACTTGCCGCTACATCCAGGGGCCCCGAGCCGGCACAGAGTTCAAGATGTACCGTCATCGCTTCCGCTTTGGTGGCGGAGCAAGGGAGGCAACACGCCACGGCGCAGTGAAGTGGATTCGCTTGCAGTTTCCGCTTCGCCCAGGCTTTGTGATCACAACACACAAAGCGCAAGGTAAGTATATTAAGTAGTGTTCGGCTTAACAACTTTTATGGGTTTGCCAAATCCGACCAACCCTTTTTTTATTTCCATGCAAAACTTGAGACTAAAAAAACTGTTAACATTTTCTCGAAGGCATAGGTTAAGCCGGGCCAAATTACAAAATCAAAAAGATCAAAACTTTAGAGCCTACCTTTTACTTTTTTTCAACTTATCAAAAGAGAGAAAATCTAAATAACGCCTAAGTTTTGGTTCAAAATTTGCAGCTTCAACTTTTTGGTATCTAAGTTCTCTTTTTAATACTCAAGAGTAATTCCTTCTTAAAGGCCAAACTCTTGCGCGCGTCGGTGTCCATCTCTCATCATCACAGTGCTTTGCCCATGGCCAATTCTACGTGGCCATGTCTCGCGTCCGATCCAGTGACGACATCCGCGTTTTGACCAGCGCGCGCAGCTCTAACTATGTCCAGAACTGGGTCGTTCAAGCAGTTGTTGACAAGGAGGACATTGAGGAGGCCCGCCAATATGCAGGCCCTGTAATGAACGAAACTTTTTTTGCCAATTATCTCTCCTTTTTCCAGACTGCGGGCATGCCTACTCCATCTGGCGCCACTGCTTTGCTCGCTCCTCACCCACCTCCATCAGAGCCAACAAACAACGAGCAGTCGGCAGACTCGAGCGATGACGACAATGATGACCAACGACCGCAACAACACCGTGGTCGGTGCCAAGTTGCATCACCGACTCTACCTTCAGGGCAGCAAATTTTTCCTGATCAACTGCCGTCTACGTCCGTCGTCCTTCCTCCGCCAGTACAACAACTCAGCCGCAGAATACACATCGACCGGGGTCTCTACTTCGAAGATGTGTTGGGAGATGGCGACTGTTTTTACCGGTAAAAATGCACTTATTTCATGCATTTTTTACTTTGGGTTTTAGCGCCATTGTTCGACATCTCTTTGGCTACGACAACGGCGAAACGGAGCTGAGCGAAAGTGAAGCGATGGCGCAGGAAGCTGCTCAAAGAAGCTTGAGACGTGCAGTGGCAAGATCAATGCAGCGGCACTACCACTTCGCACCCGAAGAAGAGCGCCAACGAATGCACTACGCCGTCTTTCCAGTCGATGGTTTGCCAGCAGATGACCAGGATTATCAGCTGCGACAACTTTTCGAGCGCGCTGGCATCGACAACATCTCCACCTATGCCCAACGGATTTTTTATCCGGCGGCTAACGACCCAGCCGCTTGGGCAAATGCCAACTTTGAAGGGCTGTATGCTGCCGACGTCCTTGGCCGCAACATCTATGTGCTCGACGACGTCGCGGATGCCAACGGTCGCCAACAACAACGGGACCTGTACATTCTGATGCCTGGCTTCCAACAATATGTAGGGTTTAAAATACTCAATGAAGATTGCCCGTTATTTTTTAAGCGGATCGAACGCCTGACTCACAACGACTTTTTGGCAATAATGCGCACTCCACGGTTTGTCCGGCGTGGAGAAATGCAAGTTGCGCAACATCAAACTGGCCCAATTGTCGTGCATAATCCCATCATCATACGGCGGCGGCAAAACCATTTCGATGCTGTACACACGGTCAACAGTTTTCTTATTTATTTTCTCTTTACTGCTTTTTTGCTCTTACAGTCTTACCGCCGGCAACGAACATCTGAAGGTTTCGACAGACTCAGCACCGTCCCTGCTCATGAGTGGTCGGAAACTGAAGTTGCGCTCCAGCTCAGCCCATCCACGAGTGCAACACAACAACTGTCACCTCTGCTCAGAGTCGAAGTCGCAAGACAACAGCAATCGCCAGAATATCAGCGAGGTTCTCCAAGTGTGGGCAGAATGAGCGAGGAGCGAGCTAGCGGTCAGATGAGCATGCTTGCCGAAGACATGGAAAATGTAATTTTAAAAACATCTTCGCTTCTTCAAAAAACTATTTGCTTTTTAAGCTTCTGTCGCCTGAGAAGAAAAGAGGCCGCCCTTCAAAGGCCAGTCCTCTTCACGCGCCTGCTTTTGAACGCCAACAACGGGAGAAGGCTGAGAAAAAACAGCGATGGAGTGACATGATGGCAGCAGAGGGGAGGAGGCAACTTCAGCAGGCAGAGGAGGCCCAACAATGCGAACGCGAACGACAAGCAGTTGAACACCAGCAGCTGGAAGTAGAGGAGCGCCTACAAAAGCTTCACCAGCGACGCGAGCACATCACGCAGTTGTGGGAGCCGCAGTTACGTGCGTCTCCGGCCCCAACCTCCTTTTCTGGTATTTTTCATATCTGTTAACTTTTTTTCACCTTGCCCCACTCACACTTTAGCACCAAACGCTTTCACCGTGCGCCCTTCTCCACCGTCATCGCCTGCTCCAAAGGGCAAAGGTCCTTTCGGCCAATGCCTTCTTTACCAATGTTCTTATAGGTCACGGCGCTGAGATTGACTCTGTTCAAGAGCAGAGCTTGGATGACTTCGAGTCTGCTACTGCTGGCCTTTCGCGCGCACAGCTGAAGCGCCTGCCGTACACTGTTGCAGGCAAACCTTCGGGTGACTGCTGCATTTGTAAGCTGGAGATTCGCGCCAACAACGCAATAACAACGCTGCCCTGTGGCCACAACAACTTCCACACGTCCTGCTTGAAGAAGTGGTTGAAGACGAGCGCTACCTGCCCAAACTGCAGAGCTGAAATTAATCTTTAAGGACGCGTCACTGATGTAGGAATTTAATGTTAGGAGAAAAATGTATGCTGTATGGAAATAATATGTATGTTTGTCTTTGTTATTCGATTATATTTGTCACGCGTCCCCCCCAATGTTTGATCGTGTTACTTTTCTTTACCATTTTATTGTTATTTCGTCTATTTCATCACTCTAACCATTTTTGTTCTTTTATTATAATAATTTTTCCTTCCTACTTCTTCTTCTACACATTTCCCTGTACAGTTATGTTAAATTGTTTGACACTTTATTCACAAACAACATTTACCTTTAAACATTGTTTATCTTTTTCAATATTTTGCTTCCAGACAATTTTTCGCATATAACTTTTTTTAAATTTTGTTCTGTTTTACTACTTTTTTGCCATTCCTGTTTATTCTTCTACACATTTCCCTATACATTTATATTTATTTGCATAATATAAACCTTTATTCATATACATCGGATATTCTTTAAACAAGTTTTGTCATTCTCAATATTTTGCCCGATGATCCTGTGTTTTTGCCCCAAAGCACAGGGGAGGGTTGCCTCGCAAAAGAGAGACGACCTTCACGCGGTGCGAGGCGTTAGTACTTATTCAGCTGCAACGCTGATTAAGGAAGCCAACAGTCTCTCATCAAAATAAAAAAATTGAAAAAAAATTTTTTTTTTTAATATTTTTGTTTTTCTAATTACAATTCAATGGCATACCCTAGGAACAGCCTTCCCACACTCAAAAAAGCAAAGCCGTCCACGGCGGGGTCTAGTCTAATAATAAGTAAATTCTGTTTTGAAAGGATGCGGAAATGGATATTCAGGGATTCCCTGTGGTTCGATTTGTC
>MEIZ01000304.1:23744-36373 GCA_001723225.1 Globodera ellingtonae | reverse complement strand
CATCTAACTCTCTCTTTTTAGCACACCATTTCTTCAAAAAATAAAATGTTCAAAAAAGTAGCTAAAAAATTATTAGATGGGTGCGTTGATGACCAAATTACTCTAACCGTCTGACTCTCTCTTTTTAAAAATTATTTTTAAAAAAAGCTAACGAATTAATATTAGTTTAAATATGATTTAAAATTATCTGTTTAAAATATTACTACAAAAACCTTACCTGCAGAAATAATTAAAATCAGTTTTTTTAAAGTAAAAATAAGTTAGATCCAATGAAGAATATCCATTAAATTAGCTATTATTTCTCTTTTCATAAATAAGTAAATAAAAAAAGAAATTAACAATAATTATATTGATGTCATAAGTATTTAAAATATCTGCAAATTAAATCAACAATAATTTGATGAGAAACCAAAATATTCAATAAACAATTTCTATTATTTATATTTTAAAATAACCAAAAAATATATAAACTTCACTTTTTTAAATTCATAATTTGTCAAATTTGTTAAGGTTTTTAACAAATAGAACTAATTGTTAGCTGATACCCTTTCAATTTATTCAAAATGCATTTTAATTTAATTTTCTGTTACACCTTCATTATTTTTTACCAAAAATGACAAAAGCTACAATAACACAGCGAAACGCGTGTTTGCAAGCAGTAGACCGTTAGTGTTTCGCCTAGAAAGGACAGCAATGGGCAAGTACAGTGCGGGAATATCTACCAATTTGAAGATTTATTTTGTTCCATAATTAGAAAAGAAATTAAAATATAAATAATACATTTTATTTCATATAAACTGATGAATAATTGAATAAATATTTAAAATTTTATATTTCATATAAATTTTAACATAACAATATTTAATAAAATTTTCAAAAATTGAAAAAATACAATTAAGCAAATGACACGTAGTATAAAATGCCAAACTTAATTTAGAGGAGTCTAAAACTGTTGTTTAACTTTCTTAAAAATATAAAATATTAATAAAATAAAAAAGGATCACAGCCGACATACATTAAATTCCTTGACAGACAGCGTTCGCACATGCATTACAACCAAAAACAATGGTTTTTTTGTATCTGAAAACCCAAATTTGTAACTAACTAGTAAATATTTAATTTCATTGTTTTGAATTTTTGACGATAATTCAATCAGTTGTTCCTGAATTTTGATGTTTTTGATTTTGGATTTTAGCATTTCAACTTTTTCGCCATGTTGTTTAATTGTGCAGATTATTGCAAAGGCTTTTTGGTACTTTTCTTCAGCAATGTTTTTGGGATTGTTTTCCAAAAATTCAATATCTTTTCCCAATTGTTCCGTATTGATCTCTTTTTTTGCCTTCTCCAAATTAGCCTCTTCTTTTGGCATTGCCACTTCCACCAGTGTTTTTATTGATCAAACAATGATACCAAATTAAACGGCTGAAAGTGCTCTTTCCCTATCAATGCCTCAATTATGCTTATTTTTTTGCGATTTGTTTCCTCCGATGTAAAATGAGTTGAACTCGAAATTTATTGCCAAGTCATAGCGCACATTATTCAAAAATATAATTTTCGCTTCTTCATCGTCACTAAAAATATTAAAATTGAAGAAATTTCAAATTTTACTTAAAATCTAAGAGAAATTTGCAATTTTTTGCAGTTTTCCTCAACATCCTTTTGAACATATTCTTGAATTTCTTTATCTTGCGAATTGAAGTGCAATTCCGGGTCAATCCCTGGTAATTCTCTGAAAATTGGCTTTTGAAAAATTTTTATTTTGTTGAATTAATTATTTTTTTTAACAAAAATCAAAGTATTGTTACTTCTAGAGAGTTTAAAAGTTTTTTCTTTTCTGTATTCACTTTTGTATTTGTCGTCTTTGTATATTGCAACTCCAAAAATGGGGTTTTGACTTTCTTTTGTTTTCGTCTCAATTATTTCAATCCAATAATCAAAAATGCTAAAAACGAACATTTAATTAKAATGCTCTTAAAATAATATAAAATAATTTTTTTAATTAAAATTCTGAAATTACCTTAATTCCYATTCTGGAAGAATGAAGCATTTCGGCACGGCAAGAAATGTTTGAATTAAGTCCTTTGGATTTTCTCGTTTTTCCTTAAGCGTTCCGTCACAATTTTTCCGTGTACGAGCGCCTCCAGTCTTGCCGCAAGAGAAAATAATAAATTGAATAATTGTTCTTCAGAAAATTCAAAAAGTCCTTTTACCCAATCTTCCTTCTTTTTAAACGATTGTTCGTCCAAAGGCGTTTTGATAGGTTTTGGCACAATAATTGCTTTTAGCAAATTTCGTAAATATACATTTTTTTTGGTTGAATTATTTATATTTAATTTATTTTGAGTTAATATTTGGAAAATAAAAGTTAAAGATAAAAAACAAGTAAAAATAAAACCATAAATAAATAAAACGCCTAACAAACCAATTAACTCTTTTAAAGTGATCTTTATATTTTAAAATTTACATAAAAAAACTGTAAATATTGCTTGTTAATTGTATAAAAATTGCAAAATATATTTAAAATACTG
The DNA here is from genome assembly GCA_001723225.1 of Globodera ellingtonae. NCBI lineage: Eukaryota > Metazoa > Nematoda > Chromadorea > Rhabditida > Heteroderidae > Globodera > Globodera ellingtonae. Next base: position 33,845 of record MEIZ01000304.1, on the reverse strand, counting down.
AATCAAAAAGTATATTTTCAAATGAAACATAAAATTATGAGACAAAGTAAAAGGCATAACAAATTCTCTGTTGTAGCAAAACTAAATTAAAATAAGTAAAATTAAAGTTAATTAAAAAACTCTTGTATATTTTTCGGCGAGAACCAGGAGGATAATTTATTAATTCTGCTATTTTAATAGCTTACTATAATATTCGGCTTCCTATGAGAGTAATAGATTTAGTAACATATGAAAATGTTCAAATCTTTAAATTACCCTACATTATTATTAATTTGTAAATGCGAATAAAAAGTACTACATTTTTGTAAAAGAAACAATTATCAAACGTTTAAATATACGGAATTTCAGTTCAAATGATACCATTTATTTTTGTAACTAACAAATAAAACAATGATTTTAATTAATTGAGTTGCTCTAGAAATCTCAAAGTATAAAGTTATTTATTTAAAAAACTTTATTATTAAAAATTCTTATTGCAAGGAATACTCGAATAATGTTTTTTAAATTAACGAATAACCATTACATTTTTTAAAAGCAAAATCTACATTGTTAACACATTGAGCATTCCAAAAAAGTTTTATGGGCGGTTTTACTCGAGAAAGCCTACGCTACGAGTGTATAAATTTTAAACATAAACAAACTCGATTCAAAAAATCAATTTTTTTAACCTAGATTATAGCAAAATTAAATATAGTAAATCGGTCGACATATCAATTAGCTATTCAAAACCAATAAGTATTAATTAAATTAACCAAATAATAATTAAAATTAACATAAATTAAAAATTTTCATTGATGATTTAAGTTTTAGCTTATTATTTTAATTATAAATTAATTAATTATTATTTTAAATTTTGTTTTAATATGTCTAAATCGCAAAAGCGCAATGCTGGTTACGCAATTTTAATCAATAATTAATTGTTTCTTAATTTGTTATTTTACTCTTTTGTTTTTTTTTGAATTGTAAAAACCATCAGGGTAAACTGTTAAAACCGCAACCTTTTTTTATAAACGGGCAGGCGGTCTTAATTAGTTGTCGTTCTTGCAGGATCCATTTTGTTTATATTTGCAAAAATATGATTTAAAAGATTTTTCTTATTAATATAACATGTTATAGCTTTTTGATTTAAGTTTTCGTTTGTGGTCTATATTTTGCAAATCATTTTTCATTGTACTATGTTTTATCTTCGTTTGTGATTTATGGTAATTTATTATTTTGTAATTTACGCAGATGAAAAGATTTTAATTTTATATTTTAGCTTATTCTGTTGGTTTTTGTTTATATCTTTAGTTGTGTATATTAAATTGATTTCAATATAACACCCCCATTAACTGAATTGTACTTAATTTGTTGTTTAAGATGTTTAATTAGTGTTATCTTTTAGATATTATTGTTTTGTTTTCATTAGCATTTTTATAAATCATAAATAATAGATAGTTTTTTGGTATGCCTGTTGGTCGAATTCGAGTGTCCGTAATTTAATAAATTAACAACATGGATATCAATATTTAAAATAAAACAAATGCACAAAAGTAAATATTTAAATCAACTTGGTGAGAACCAAAATAATATATTCGGTTAAAATAATAATATTTAATATGTATATGGCATGTGCCCAATATTTGATCTTTGCCAGAACATGCATATTGTAATTAAGCAAAGTTTTTAATATGTGTTTTAATTGTGATTTCTTAAGGAATTTTATCAATGCCACTAAAAATTTATATACTGACTTTATATTCCGTGTCGTATGAAACTTAATTAAACACCCGTTTTTTAAAGTGATCATTTCGTTTTTTTGCTTTTTTGCAACACGTTTTTCATTAGCACGTTTGACACTTTTGGGTTTTCATAGATGACCTTCGCGCTGTACATCCGTCCGTGATCGGGGCTTGCGACGAGCGAAATCAGCATTAAGTTGCTGTGCGCGTCATGGAGTCGCCAAATAGATATTGATGTTTCATTCATTTTTTTTTATTGATGTTTCATACATTTTTTTTTCTCTTAAAAGAACTTTGCTAGTGTATAATTGCCATTTTTAGAGTCGTATTTGGAAAATTTAACTCCGCAGATACAAGCCAGAAATCAAGCTTCTTATTTTTATTTTCTTTTAAAATTATGCGTAAATTTTTAATGAATCGTTTTGATTGAGAAAAATTTAAATTGATTTAATGTTGGATTATTAATTTGTTTCTTTGTTTTTTATAAACAAATTCTTGTGATTTCTTCAACTCAAATCCGTTGACCCGTACTTATTTTCATTTTATTTGAATATTAACTATTGTATTAAATTGGGGTTTTATCGTTTTATAAATACTTTWCATTAATATAATATTACTTTGTTATGTGAATTTTTGTTAAACTTTTATAAAAAGATTATTTTGAGCCTTATTTTTTGCTCACCCTGTTCGAGCAATAAAAAATATTATTGATAATAAATTTGTTTTTGTTGCATTTTGATTTGAATTCCATTTTAAGTTTTTTGGAATTTACGACTGAAATTGTTTGTGTTGATTTTTGTTAGAAATTTTAATTTGGCTTTTAATTTGTGATTTTGTGTTTAACTGTTTTTAATGTTTTTTAATACAAATATTTTATTTATATTATTTTTATAAATGGACTTTACTTTTATATATAATTTAATTAATTATTTCTTTTAGCCAAGTTTCGTTTTATCTATTTTTATAAGGACAGAAGATAATTCACGTTTATTAAGTCTCCGTGATGCCTTGATGGTGCGATTTTTCTCCTTATATTCTTCTCCCAGAGATTGAAAAATTAACGTAGTTGGGTAGTCAAATGGCGTGTGTTAGCGAATTATTTTATTCCGTTTGAGACAAAACACTCTGTCAGTGAATTCCATTGTTTGGGTTTTGATAATTATATCTAGCCTTGGAAATAATAATTTTAAATAAATAAGATAGATATTTACCTAACTTATAAAAATAAAGTTTGATAAATTAAAGTTTAAAAAATAAAGTTGTATTAAAATGAACTATTTTTAACAGAATATAATAACAATTAACGATTTTCCTTTAATTATTTAAAAAATTTTCAAAACTTGAACAAAAGTTTAACTTATAAGCACTTAGTAAAATAAGCATCTCTCTTAATTGAAAGAATTGAATATTTTGAATAATATTGACAAAAATGGCAAAAAGAAGAAAAAGAAAACGATAAATAAGTCAGAATAAACAGCACTATCAAATAAAAAAGTCAAATATAAAATAGTAAAATTAATTTAAAATTTGATTGAGTCTCAAAAATAATGTCTAACAATGCAAATTTTTACAATATTAATCTATTTTATTAAATTTGCAAAAAATAAACCAAATTTCAATAATTTAAAATAGTGTTTGCTCAACTGTGTTAATATTGTTGAATGCAATCTGTAAAATCGATTATCTTTCTGGAAAACATTCTGTATTAAACCCTCATTTTGTCTTATCTTCTGTCTGTTAATTTGCACATCTTCAAGCCTTTCCTTCGCGCTGCATTGGACAACGTTAGGGCCACAAACGACTGCACCAGAATTTGTTATTTGATGTTCTGGAAATCCAGAATCCACCATGCAATAAATTTGAAAAAACAATGCAACTGTTACCAAACTGAAAAGTTTAAAGTAAATATTATAAATATCCGTCGCGAAATGTCCAACATAATAAAGAATTTTAAAACGATTCACATATATTTCAAATAATTGCACTTCAAGGGCAATTTTTTTAATGACATCAATAATACCAAATCAAATTAAACAAATTGTCTATTTTAAAATAGAGATGAAATACATATTATAATATAATAACCAAATGTATTTTTTAATGATAGAATCAATTGTTTCGAAAAATATAAAAGATAAAAACCACCCGCCACAATAAACACCGTCGCTAGCGCAGATGCAAAATGCAATGAATATAGGATATATAATTGAAATGATTGACATTGCAGCAAAAGGTTGTAACGTTTAGATTGTTTAAAAAGTTATAAATGTCAGAATTATTATATTAAGCATTAAGCTTTTTGGCCACTCTGGTGCAATCTAAAAATATGCGTCGACAACACCGACAAGTTTACCTCTGCAAGGCGCACTTGAATTCTCGAAGAGCACCATTAAGTTCACCAAAATGAATATAAAACAAATAATAAAATAAGCTTAAAAATATTAAAATTTGCAAAAAACCACCAAATCAATGAATTAAAAACAGTCATTTGAACCTCTGTGTCAAAAGTGAACACTGTACTTAAACTTTTACGAATGAATCATTACTTTTGTTATTTATATTGGTTTACAAATATCTTAGCGTTTTATAGGTTGAATTATCTTGGTTTCTTTGTTTCGTTGACAAGATTGTTTGCCTGCCACTCACTTATAGAGACTATAAACTGCGTGCAGCGAGCATTTTAAAAACACGAACAAAACCGCCTTAATTCTCCCGTTTATAATTTTAAATTTTACGTTTTACTTTTAAACTAATAAACGTTTAATTTGGTCGTTTTACGTTTCAAAGTTTATGAGAAACAACAAATGCATTATTAAGATTCCTTGGTATTTATTGTTTTTTGTTTTGATTAATTACAATCTTTTTACTTTAGCACTGAATTTATGGAAATAAAACTTTAATGCATTAACAAAAAAGCGCCATTTACGAAAACATAAATATTTAATCTGATTTCCATAATGGATAATCAGATGGTCCTCCGTCCTTTTTTTGTCCCTTTTTCAACGGGGCCATGTATTTTAATTAATTTTATTCGTTGTTTTTTATTAAATTTAGATTTACAGACTTAAGCTTTTTAATCTACATTTATATCAATATGGCGAAGATAGGCCAAAACCTATTTATGATTAATAATTACTTATATATAATTTTATCATTAATAATTTATTTAATTAAAATTATTTTAAATTAGCTAAATATTTAATTTTTAAATGTTTGGCGCGTTTTATTAATTTTTATATAAAGGTTTTGATAAAAAAAGGTTACTCAATTATAAAATAAATAAAAATTAACTTTTTGAATAAGCCCGGTACTTCAAAATGTAAAAATATTTATAAATTAAATTCTTCTTTTCAATTATAAAATAATAAATTTCTGTCATTATAATAACTGACAAATGGCATATTACTTAAAACCATAAAAATTGCCAACTCCAAGAATGATGTAATAATTTAAAAAAAGTTAATTAATCTCAAAAGTAAAAGAAAAATAGAATAAATAACCTAAGAAAGATTTAGCGGCTGCAACATCCCTCGAGTCGAAGGGCAAAGAAAAAAATGCTTATAATCATACAAATTTATGTCAATTATTGATAGTAAATAAAAATTAAATCAGAAGCGCACACATAGCCATTAAACAAAAAAATTAAATGAAAGCTGAGAAGAAAGTCGGTTGCTTCTTACCGATCGTACAGGACAAAATGCGTCGTCACTTGTTGAAATTTAAAAAAAGGTAAATTATTCCTTCAAAATTTTTTCCCCGTAATTTAGCTGTGAACACAAAAGATTAATATGCAAATTCATAAAAATACAGTCAATTAAAATATATTTACATTGACATTAAGTGTTTACCATTTTTTTGTCTAACGAATGTACCGATGACAAAATCAAATTTTACCCATTCGAACATTTAAATTACCAATTAAAATAAAATGTAACGGATTAACATATAACTTACTTAATCGATACGTACATGAAGAATGCCCAGTGGCTGGGCTGAGTCAGAATGTCGTTGTTCTGCGTTCTGTTTAACGAGGAATCAAGGCAAAGATTAACAATACGTTGAATGCATGCTTATTATTCAATTACTATTAAACTAGTTGTTTGTAAACTTTATATTTTTATTGAATTTTTGCTAAATGATTTTCAACAAATTTGAAGCTTTGTTACAAAAACTTTTAATTAATCTAAATACAATCCATAATAATCATAAATTTAATTTACAAAACGAAATATTAGATAAGAGACTGCATTGTCAGTATAAATATAACTCAAATGTAAACACGCCCAAAATATTATCAAATAAATAAAGAAATCTGCAAAAATAAATTAAGTTTTAATAAAAATCTCAAAATTTATTGAAGGAATGAAATTTAAAAAAATGCTTTGGATAAATGATAAAGAAAACTGCAAAGAGTTTAGTTTGTTTTATAAATCTTTTCAATTTATTAATAAATAATTATGAAGACAAATAAAATATTAAAAATGATATAATAAATTACAAATATGTCAAGATAACATTAACTTAAATAAATTCGGTGTAACTTGGACCAACATTTTTTTTAATTTAAAAACTTAAAAAGATAAAATTATGAAATTAATTAGCAAATAAAACCTTGGATTGTTATAATTCTACACCAATTGCCGTGTTATTTTTTGCTTTTTACTTCTATTATAGCACCTTCCCAGCTCGCATTTTCTTGTTTGTATCTCTTTTTAATATGGGATAATTTTAWAGCAGTATTACAAAGGCTTAAATTTGTCGATAGTGTTTTATTTATTTTTTTAATGTATTTCAATTATAATTTTGGCCCCTCACGGGGCCACTAGTGGCTGTCCGCTCCCAGAGCACTTGCGGAGCAGGTTGTCTAAAAAGTGATCGATTAGTCGATGATTGAAACAGACCACCAGAAGGCACATACCAAAGGTAGTCCGTACGCGTGCGTTGCGTTGTCTGTCCGGCCTCGTCTGCGCTGATTTTCCGATTTTGATTTAAATATTTCTATACCAGTATCATTTATTTATGAGTTTTATTTAATTATATTACGACACTTACCCACATTTAGGTTTGTTTATTTTTTTTGTTTTGGAAAGTCCATCATTTATTTATTATTAATAAATTGATTTGTTTAATTAGCCTATAAAGTATTTCAAAAAGACAACTTATTATAAATTTGTTTTTACCGGTCGAATTAATTATTTAATTGCAAATAATTTCATGTTAAATTCAATGAATAGTCCTTTAGTTATTTGGTTTTAGGCTAATGTTTTGGCCGCTCGAGACAAAAAACAAAAGTTAGAGAGTCGACTTAACATTTTTTCAATCTTGTAAGAACTCTCTTCAAATTAATCGTCGGTTATTTAAAAATATTTTTGTGTTTAAATCTTTTTATTTCTTTGCATATTTGAAATTTTAGTAAATCTTTTTTAATACTTTGTTTTTATAATTTCTTATTAATAAACTGGACGTAGATACTTTCAAAGGACCCTCTTTGGTGAAACAATCTGAAAATGTGTGCATCTATATCATCCGAGTATTTACTGTCGCGCTAGTGAAAAGTTTGATTTATCGGCCATTAAATGTACGTTTTTGAACTATGGTTTAATAATATTAAGTTTTAATAAACACTACGGAATCTAAATAATAGCATGGTCTATTATTTATTTATACTATAATTTCGGTACTTTACCGAAAAGTACCGACCGAAACTTTTAGAGAACCGAAGGTACCGACCGAACAAAATTTGAGTCCCGAAAAAAGTACCGAATGGAAAATTGGTAATATATTTGAATTTTTCAACCTTGATACATAATATCACGTGGCTCAATGGTTAAACTGTGAACCAAAAGACTTAATTGGCATAGGTTCGAGTCAAATTTCTTTTTATTATTTTTATTGAATGCCCTGCTGGTGAGAGATGTGGTTGACTGGGGTTCAAACCCCCGACTGTGTAAATAGTTTTTTGTGTCTTTTAATTAATTCATGGCAAAGAAAAACAATATTTTTTCATTAAATATGTATTTAAGATTTTTAAAATTGAAGGTAATTTAGGAATTTCTCAATTTTTTTGAAGAAAGTTACTAGCAAATTAATTTTCAAAAATTTTAACCGATTCAAAACTTCTAAGATTACATAAAGAATTACTTTTTTCAGCATTTTAGTTACCGAAATTGGACAAGTTTTTTTAATAAAATCGTAAGAATTTTCATTTTGTCCTCTCGGCGACGCCTAGGCTAAAGCTCTTCGAGAGTCTCGGTCTCGAACCGAGAAATTTCTCGGTTTTGACCCCTCCCAAAAAAATACCGTATTTTTAAAATTTTGGTCGAAAATCTCTTAACAAATTGAGTCAAAAATTTGATTTTTTTTCTCGGCGGCGCCTATCGGCACCGCCGATTCCGACCTCCCCGCCAACTTGAATTTTTGAAAATTCCTTGACAAATATGCTCCTTCTGAAAAAATTGCTTAAGAAAATGCAATTAAACCAAAAAATAAATCCTCGGGGTTTTTGGGTCTCGATCTCGGTCTCGGGGCCTAAGCCTTCTTGCCACAGAACAGGAACAGGTCGAAATGCTAATTTTCTTGAACCGCAATCTCCCAATACTCAATTATAAATATTAATAAGCCAAGATTTCCAAAATAAACGATTTTTTGTTGAAAAGTTAATAAAAAAATTTTGGTACCGAAAACCGAAAAAGTACCGACAATTTTTTTCGGTACTTTTCGGTACCGGTACTTTTTCGGTACTTTACCGAAAAGTACCGACCGACCCTTCTGGCCGGTCTCGAATTATCACCATGGCAAACAAATATATTTTCTGTTTTTTTTAGAAAATTAAAACATTTAAATAAACAATTGATAAGAATATTAACATAAAACCATACCTAGGAAATGCCTTTTATCGGAGGATAGGATACAGAGCTTATAAAGCCAGAAATCAACTACAACATAACGAAAAGGTGAATTAAAAATTATAAAACAAAAATATATGAATTTATTAAAAACATGAATATTTAATTTTGAATTTGGTATAAATCAAATCGAATTTTATTTCTTAACAAATTTAAAAATTAAACAGTTGTTTAAATTTTGCAAACAAAACTTATTCAAACTTCTATTAGTCAGCTGCCTGCTTGTGTTGGGTTAATAAAACACTTTAAAAAATAATAAATAATCAAAAAAGGGTTTGATTGAAATTGAGATTTTTAATAAGAACGTATTTAGTATTACTGTTATATTATAATTAAAAATATCTTAACTCAACGAATTTTTTAAAAACTTTAATAGATCAGCCAGCATAAATACATTATCAAATAAAATTTAACTTGCTACATTTTACACCTTGCTGATAATTTTTAAGCTAAACAAAATTACGCTTCACCAGTGATAATTTCAACAACTACACAAATGCACGTTTTAATGCTGCAGCTGGATGGATCCCATTTCCGTTGCCACATCTCGAGACGTTTCTTAACTTATTGATAACGATAAAAAAGAAGAAATAATAAAAAAAAACTAAAAAAGCTGATAAGTTATATAAATTTATAATGGCTTAAAATTTATAGTTGTTAAGATGAGGCACCAAACCTCAATCACAAATGAGGGCATTTGATTTAATAATCAGGTTTTTTTAGTTTGATCAAATTTTCGGATGAATTTTTAGAGAACTAAATGAAAAATCCTCGTGAAAGTTAAAAAATAAATAACAAATTTCTCTTTTTATAAATTGGCGTTCACCCTTTTGCCTGCTTTCCAACAGTAATATAAAAACATTTTTTATATAGGCTGTTTCTTTTTTTAATGAAGAAACTACGTGTATTTTGGTGGACAAATAGATATTTGTTCTTTTTTAGTTGAATTTCTTTTTTCAATCAAATGAAGATGCGGTGTTACTAATTTTGAAATTATTAACTATTGAATAATTGGGTATACAAATTAATAGAATAATAAGCTCACTAGCCTATGCTCCCCATTGTTTTAGATTTTATTATGTAAAATATGTTCAATTGTATTATTAACACTAAACTATCAATTGCTTTGATCACAAAATATGTTTTTCTTACATCAAAACTGGCCTTATTGTTAATAATCGACAAAATTAAGGAACATTTATAACATTTTTTATGTTCAATTTTCTAATAATTTATAGTTGTACGAGAGAATTGTATTTTTAACTAGTCTAAAAATAAATTATTTTTTCGCACCTTTTTATTAATTTTATTTAGCCTTTAGTCTTTTAATAATTTATAGTTTTATTTTAATGAAGTTTTCAATTCACTTTAATTATTTTAATTCTTTCAGTTTAATTATTTATTATTTTCCACTTTGAACGAAAGTGTTGAAGTCTTCTTATTGTTTTTTTAATAGTGAACAAAAATCTTTAAAA
>MEIZ01000303.1:74880-86721 GCA_001723225.1 Globodera ellingtonae | reverse complement strand
GTATTTAGCTAAAATATTGTCTAAAACATAAATATTTTAATTTTATTTTGATATTTTTATCCTTATCAAATATAAAATAAAATAATTATGAAATATCGAATAATAATTAAAAAGGAATACCAAGCTTCTGACAATCTAATACTAGAAACAGTTTGACGGCATGTAATAAATATTACTTGTCTCATCATTAATAATTTTTACACAAAAACCCGCATTTTATTTTCTCTATTTATAAGTTAAATATAATAACAATTTTATTAAAAAATTTCTTTTTATTCGAATAAATAAATTTATAAAGGTTTGCATTTATACCAAGATTTAATAAAATTTATTTTGGAATTAATTAATTATTTCTATGGTTTACATATTTGCTCTTAAAATTGGTTTTTATAATTTTTGTGTCATCATTTAATTCTGTTTTTAATTTTTTAAATTTTTAACCAAATATTTAAGTTACTAATATTTTTCTGAAATGATTTAATTAGTTTTGTCAGGGTTTATCTGGACTTTATCAATTTCTAAAGTTAGTTATAAATAGATAATTAATCTGTAAATCGAAAACTTTTCAGCAATTATCCTTGATATTTGACAGGAAACTGATTTTTGGTGGGTATTATGCTGGATAATCGAAGGGAAAGCGAGCCTCTACAACGCAGATGAAGGCAAAGTAGTAAATGGTCGCCCGTTCATTAAATAATAATTATAATTTAATTAATTTAAAATATTAGATTTTATAAACTTCATACTGTGCCATTTTTAAGCCATGAATTTGCAAGTTTTGTTTAAGTTTTTTAAATGTGCTAACTTTTTATCAAACAATTTTTTTAAAAGCGTTTCACGTTTTGTTACAGTATTTATTTGGGTTTTATGTAAATATTGTCAGTAGCTGTTAAAAAAAAGTTTGTTTTAACTAATATTTTATAAGTAGTTGAAGATTCTCTGCTCTCTAGAGAAAAGTAATGCACTTATTTATATTGGATGATTATTTTTAACTTTTCATTTTAAATAACAAAAATAATTGTATTTGTTTCTATTGAATTAATGTTACTCACCATCCTCCATGTTTTCGTCACGGCAAGTCTCCGTTTCGTATATTCAAACAGCAGCTCTTCATACGTGTTACAAAATAAATTTAATCGCTATTTTTTCATAAGATTTAGATTTTGAACTTTCAAGCTTGTAGCTTTAACTTTTAGAATGTTAGAACTAATTTTTATTTATCAGATTCAAATAAAGAAGAGCAATATTATTCCTTAAGAAGGTGACTGCATAAAAAATTATAATAGTAAAAAACATAAATTGGCTGGTCTTACTTCTGTTGGTTTAATCATTTTTTAGTATATTATGATTTTTTATAATTTGTTGAAATTTTTGTTTTAAATGTTCCTTTTTTATACAAATTAAAATTAAAAAAAAAAAATAGAAATTCGGTAGCGATTTAGCGCTGTGAAAATTCATTATAAAGCATAACGCAAAAAAACGTACATTTGCTTGAAAACCGGTCATAGCTTGACATACCGCATAGCTCAAAAAATAAAAAAAATTACGAAAAGGGGCAAGACAAAGACATTGCCATATCTAAGTTTTTTCGTTTTGAAACAGGCTTGGCCTCGTTTAAAGTAAATTAATAACATTTTTTTTTGTTAGCATAAATATTCGTCTAATGGATTATTCAATGAAATTCTAAATAAAACACAACCACAATAAATTATAATTCAAATGATACAAGGTGCAAATAAAAAATTTTAACAAATAAATAATAAAAAAAAGCAAATTAATGCGTAATATTAGAAAAATTAATAAACGCAACTTTTTTAAATTTTTGAAAACATCCATAATTTTTTAAAATATTTTTTGTTTCACAAGAAACCAGAAAGAGAAAACCGATGACGAGACCAAAGAATAAGTCGGGCTAGGGCAGAAAAGACCCTCGACACTCGCGGGCAAGTCGCGAAGTGGCTCAATTTAAGAATTAAAAATTAAGACTAAACTTAGCAAAGAAAAACTATAAAATAATTTAGATTCAGAAAACAAATAATGAGTGCTAACCTTTTGCCATTAATCTTTATGAGTTAAATTATTTAAATTAWWTTATTTAAAATGACTCCTCTTAAAATTATAGCCGCGTTTATAAATATTATTTGCTCCAAAATTGTTTAATATCAATATCAATTTTAGTTTGACCAGTCATTAAAAGTTTTTAACATATCCATTAGCATTTTATTCAATCAAGTAATTATTTCGATTTGAGTTTTTACTGTAATTCTCCCTTATCATACGACGAGGCAAATTGGTTTTTATTTATATATATTTTTTAAAATTTAATTTGTATAGCTATAATAACGCATTATTATTGGAATTAATTAAGTTTGAATATTATATGTCGGTGTTGGGCGTACTCCACTCGGATAGAAATCAYTTCACGATATTTTACCTTTTCTACAAATTYTTTGTTTAATTTTTATTTGTGCATTTAATTTAAATTAGGAAAAGTTTACTTTTGAATTCTTTTTWTTTGGTCAGTTATGTTCATAAAAACTGTAAACACATTTATTCATTATTTAGAAATCTCGACCAAACTCTTTTAAAAATATAATTAAAAAACAATTTACCTTTAATATTTTGTGCATTTCCATTTGTGACCCTTTACATTTTTTTTGCTTGATTTTGGGTTTGTTTTATTAATTAAAAATCACAAAAAAAAAATATTTCATAATTATTTTAGTTTATGATATAAACTTTATTTAAAAATGTATAAACAATAAATTTGATATTTCGGTAGAGAGGAGTTCCATCAGGCTTTTTTTTTTTAAAATTATATCATCTTTTTCTGACGATAAATTTAATTTGTAGGTATACCTTATTGTCTGTCAATTAATGCAGACTGTGCGATCGCCGTTAAGGTCCGCCATACGGCACGCTTTTATATTTATAATAATTCTTTTAATTGATTTTCAAGGTATCCAATATTTGTAACACATTTTTATTTTATGTTACTTTTTATCTATTTTGCTTTTATTATTGTGAATATTTTATTTCAATATGGTAATATTTCTTTATAGTTTTATACACATTCATAAACCTTTTAATAAGTTTTTGTGTTAATTTCCTTTTTTAAATCAATTTATGTGTAGTGGGTGTTGCTCCAAATCAGGCTCTGGTCTCACAATAATCTATTTTTGCATAATCTTAAACATTGTAATATTTTCCATCTTTACAAAACAACAAAAATGTAAAATTTTTAAATATTTTTTTATTTCTTGAGTTATGCATTTTTCGAAAGTTTTTCTTGAGTTATGCATTTTTCGAAAGTTAAGTTCTAATAAGGTCAACTTATATTAGGTTTATTTTATAAAAAATTTATTTTTTAAATGTAATTTGCTTTTAAATTAATAAATTTAAGTTATTCGCCTTTTTACTATTCGTTTAAGCCATATTTTTATTTAATATTTGTTTGCTCATAAATAAGTTGAAGTTTAATTGATTCATAATAAAAAAAGGTCACTTCACTACTTCAATGTTTATTAATTAATACTTTTCATGTTGTTTATTTAAATAGAGAATAAATTAATAATAATAAATATTATTATTATATTAAGTGTTATATTATTTTAAATGTTTCATTTTTTTAGTTTAACTTTATTTGATTATTCTTTAATTATCATTCAGATTGCCTCCCGGTTCTGCATTGTTTTTATCGTCTTCGTGTGCCTTTTTCATGGGCCTCGATTGTGACAACTTTATTAAGGCTAATTTGATTATAATAAATGTTTTAATGTTTACTCTCTAAGTAAAATAAATAATATCATTTTAATATACCAAATAATTTTTACATCTCTATTAAGATCAACTAATCAAATTATTTAAAAATATCTCCATAATCATGATATGTATCTTAAAATTTTTATTTTTTGTTGAATTGCTACTCGAAAACTTGCTCGCAAATGCAGCAAATGATTTTTTTTACGTATAAATATTATTTCCACACGCATCACCACTTTTGCCATTCTGTAACCCATTATATATTTATTTTAAATTACTCCATGAGGGCTTATGTTGTACATTTTCATAAGCATGATTCTTAGTTTTTAAATTATTTAAATAAACATTTTTGCAGTTAAACGCGATATACATAGCTCCGATGGATAATATTTTTTTTGAAACAGGTCTTAACTSCCCGGTGTTTGCTGTCTGATTTTCCAAGTCGGATAGGTCCTTACAGCTATTGAAAGCTTTATCATATATTTAGGTATTTATCATTGTGCATAAAATATAGCCTACAAATATTAATTCCACAACCATAACATTTATAAAGAACAAACAAAAATATTTTATTATGATATTAACTAGTTTAGGTTTTGTTTATTTTAATGTTTTTGAACAATTAGATAATGTTGTTAAAAAAAATATTATTAAAATTTTATGCATTTTATTATTTATATTTTAAATATAAAAATGTTATTTAAAATTCAGAAATTTATTTCACTTTAAATCTGGCCAATTTTCACGTGTTTCGTCATTCATTCTTCTGGCAGACTCGGCAAGGTTACCTGCCGCCTGGATGTCTCTTGGCCGATCAGAGATATGTGATACTTCCACTAGCAATATTTCCAATCATTTGTGTCTTTGATTGTTAATGAATTTTCTTTTTGAATAAGCCAACAACTTATAAATTATATTAAAATGATTTTTTTTTATGTTCTCACAACGATCGTTAATTTATTTTTTTATTTATTCATTCAGTTCGCGAGTCATTTAAAATTAAGTGTTATTTATCTTTTAATTTTATTTATTTTGCTTGGATAATTGTTTGGAAATTGCTGATTTATATTGTTACGGTATTTGTTTATATACTTTTATTTGTTAGTTCAAAATTCCCAATTATATTTTTAAATTTTATTTTAGCCAACTGACAATCCATTAACGTTTTTAAACAATTGATAATTAAATAAAGTATTTTGTTTACAAGTTTATTTATAATTAATGTTATTTTTAGCGTGTCTCCGAGTTTTTTTTATTTATTTTGAAGACCAAAAATTATTTTTTGTAATTTTATTTAAAGCAAAAATCGCAGGCTCAAGGTTTTTATTGTGAAATCGTAGAATTAAATAGTTTATTCAAATTTCTTTCTTTCTTCTAATTGGGTTATTTTTTTGTCCGCTCCTCGCTTGACGAGGCAATTTGGTTTTTATTTATATATATTTTTAAACATTTAATTTGTTTAGCTATAACAACGCATTATTGTTGGAATTAACTATAGTATATTTTTTAGGAATGAAAATGTTTAAATTTAATTAAAATTTTTCAGTTTAATAAATTAAATTGACAACAGTTATGTGAAGATGCTTGAATATCCCATATTTTATATTAATTTCCATTTATTTACAAATTAATTTGTTTACGTATCAAATCCTTTATAAATAATTTTATTTTTATTTTTTATATTATTTTTAAAAATTTTAATTAGGTATGTGTTGAAAAATAAGCAATTGCTTTTTATCTTAAAACTTGGATATATCTCTTATAAACTTTTGCTTTTTTTAATCGTTTTTAATAATGCGCAAACTTTTCATATTTTATTATTTATGTAAATAAACTATTTTTTTGCATTTTTACAAACAAGAGTAAAGGATCGATCACCCCAATGCCAAATCCTCATGTTAGCTGACTTGATAGGGGACCTTGAGATATTTATTTATCAATGATTCCTTCTTGTTATTAGTATTTGGTTTGTTTAATTTAGAGATTCTGATTCAAATAATTTATACCGTTCAATTAAATTTCACAATTATCAGTTTACCGTTATAAAATCAACTAAATTTGAAGTGTGAATTCTTTTATGCGCATTTGTATTTATTATTTTCAATTTAAAAATTTCTTTCTATTCTTTCGGATAGAATTCGGCAAGGTTACATCAGTTAAGCTTAAAAATTGGATTTAAATAATTTAATACCATAATATTATATATTCGTGTTGTATATTATTCAATATTAAAACTAGATACAATACTTTACAAAAAGGTTAATGCCTAAAAATATGTAATATTATTTTTTAAATACTCAAAAAAGTAAAAAATAATCTACAAATTTTATAGCATTAGACTTTTTGAAAATTTTACTGAGCTGAATCGTCTCTACCGAATTATTCCTGTGCAATTTTTTAAAGTTTATTTCCTTAAACCAATATCGATCTTTTAAGGGAGGGGTGGACAGCCACTTCAGTTTCAATCAATGGGCATTGCCTCCAACAAACAATCAATTTTTGATTTTCGCGTCACCTTTTTTTCATTGCAGCTTAGTATAGCAAAAAGCACCCCCCAAAAATTGAAAATGTAATATGAGATTAATTACTTATTAGATTGTTAATCGGTTATTAGAAAATTAAAATCGATTGAATAACTGCCTAAACCAAACAAATCCAACGAGTTAAGTAAGAACCTCAATTAAGAAATCATTAACATTTTCAATAAAATATGTTGACACCTATTTGGTTAGTAGGATGGGCCACGGTCGGTTAACTGAACCGTAACCCGGTCTTTTTGGCCTAAAAACCGAAACATCCGGGCCCTAATGATAACGGGAGCGTGGCTTTGTTCCGGACGATCCATTAAAAATGCAGCCGTGGGTTGATAAATAATATTAAAATAATGTAATCAAATATATTTAATCTATTAAAATAACAAACTGTCAATTGTAACGTTTGTATAAAACATAACAGATTGATCATTTATTTTAACAATCAATTTTTGTAAATTACATTCATCAAAATAAATAATAAACTGTAAATTTTTTAATATAAACTAAAATGATACAAAAATCAAACAGGACAAACCTGGAAGGTAGTAATTGAGTTGTCTTTTCCAAGTTAGATAAATAAATATGTAACTTATTTTATTTTAAATAAAAATCTTTTAAATCACAGACAACCTATTTATTCCCACAAAATTGCTATAAATTTAATTTTTAATCTTTTAGTGTCTATAAAACAATCAGAGAAAACTGGCTTATCAGTGGGAAGACTTTGACAAGATCTCTACTTTTACACGATTAAACAAACCATTCAAGAAGCAGCCAAAGACACGAGAAATATTTCTTTCTGTATATGAAGGTTTACATCTTTGCACGTGAACATAAGGTATATACATAAAGTAATATATAATATATAATAAATAGTACTTAAATAAATCAGAAAAATTATATAAATTAAAGATTTGTAATCTTTAAAAATGTTTGGAATTTTATTTTAAACAAAGAAGATGTAAAAACATGATTTATTCTTATTTATAAAAATATTAAGGCAATAAGAAGTAAATAAATCTTCCGAAAACCATTAAAGATTAAAAACATGAATTGAACTGAAAGTTTAGTTTCATAACAATTATTCAACCAAATTAAGAGATAAATAATCAAAAACAAAAATAAGCAGTGTTTAAAATGACTATTACGTTGACGATTGATTTAAATTTATTATTTTCTGAAAACACCGTTTATTTTAAGAAAAACACAGTAATAGCTTCAGCTCTGCAGGTTTCAAATACAAAATTTGTGGAAGAACTAAAAAGTAAAAATAACTGAAAAATCGCATGTCTTGTTTTAGCAACAGCAGGGTACCAAACCTTTAACATGAGCAAACGAAAAAAACTAAATAAAAACTTGTTAAAAATCCTAAAAAAACACACATAAATACCCCCAAAACCCTTGAAAATGGAGGGAGACTAATATGGATAAACTAAAAAAACTGAAACAATAATTAATGTATTAAATTATAAATCCAATGTTAACAGCGCAAGCGTACAAGTTTAAATTTTTTAAATTTTAAGATTTGTAATCACTTTTTATTCGTTGAATGGTGTATTTAATTAWATTGAAACTGATTGCACATTGATAGCAATAAAGCCGGCCTTTTAAATTTAAAAACGAAATTTTTAATTTTTAAACCGCTTAATAAGTTGTTAATGTAAAAACTTGTCCTATTCAGAAATAGGGTTTTTAAAATAAAATAAATAAACAACATTTCTTAGACTGTTTGGCGACAACCCTTTAATAAAACCTTGTTGCACCTCATTGTAATTTTAATAAATGTATAAAAAATTCTTAATTGAGTCAAGAAAGATAAAATTGTTTAAAGAATTAAAAAACACAACAAAATGAGTCTTAAAATAACAACTTTTTGGTCAAAAAGTGAAATGGATTGATGTCAACAAAAAAAGTTTGGGAGGCAAGCACGTAAAAACAACATAAGATTAGTTACCAAAGCAGTTTTGGCCTGCAGAATGTCTAAAATGAAAGTTTACTAAATCATTATAAATTATGTTAGATACACATAGATAATCAATAGACACACAAATATTAAAATAATAATTTTTTGTTTAAAATAACAAAATTGAAAGACATTAATTGCATTATATAAAACGATTTTATTATTTACAATTTTGTACAAAAGCATAGAAAAAATTACAGAACCCCAAACTTTAAAAATACGGTAACCTTTGTTAATGTACAGCACTTCTACACAGTCACCGGGTGAACAGAAGAAAGCCTGAAGCGAGTAAACAGCCTGACGATATCGGAAAACAACGTCCTTTACGGAGTGTATTCGGAGCTAATTATAATAATAAATTTCTAAGTAATTCCAAGCTTTTTAGACATTGCCTTACCAACGGTAGCTCGTTGCAAAACTTTTTTTATGGAGTTGATGTATTTTTCTCAAAATTTTTTTTGTTGCGAGTGATTATTGGCATAAAAATAAACAAACCATTCATAAAAACATTTTTTACATAATTTTATATAAAAGTCCAAAGGAAAAATTAAATAAAAAACAAGACATCAATTCGCGGTTTCTTAAAAGCAAGGCAAGAAATACATTAAGTTGGATTTGTACTTCAGAATGGAAAAAAATAATTAAACTTACAATTTTGAACAATAAAATTTTTATTAAAAAATCAAATAACCCATAAGGAAAGAACCACAAAAAATGCAAAATTTACAACAAAAAATCCAAAGGCTTAAAAAATTGTTCAAAAAGTAATCTATGCATATTTTTTTAATATTGTTAAATAAGGACTAAAAATGTCATTGGATTAAAAAAATTATCGTTGCATTTGATCCCTCTTTTACAGGGACAGGCGATTAATTTTCCGGCTTTGACATCACCTGGACATCAATCGCGCAGCCCGACTCAATTTCGAGCTTAGATTTGACGGGCTTGGAAACGTTTAGTAAAAAATAAAAAACCTCAAAATGAACCTTTAAAGATCCATTTTTGATTTTAAAAAATATTTTAAGATTATTAAAGTTAGAATATAATATACTTAAAAAATAAATATAGAAATTTAAGTATTATCATTTAATTTTATAATAAATAAACAAACTATAAAACAACAAGATTATTTAATAAAATTAACTTAATACAAAGACATCAATTACGATTTAAGAAAATATTAAAATCTAAATTTTAATTTAGCTATTCTTATAAAATTATGGCATTGTTACCAATTATTGCCAGACGGCTGCAACAAATATTTCAAAGGTGCATTTATAAAAATAAGAATATTGAACTAAATTAAAAAATTTTTTTTTTTATAACTTAAACAATTAAAATATAATTATTAAATCAAGTTTAAACTATTTTGTGTTGAGTGATCTCCAGAATTCTACTTCATAATTTGAATTAATAAAAAGAAGAATAAAAATCAAAAAAATTTTTTAATAAATAACAAAAAAATTAATCCATTGAGAAGTCAAAAATTCATTTATAATATATCAAAAAAGCACGAACAAAGCAACCCATTGATTTACAAAAACAATATTATATAATCATTATAGTTCTGAATTGTGTTTAATTTACACACATATTGCGTTCAACATGTCTTAAAATATCTGATGCTGTCTTACTTTGTTGTTTGATTTTATCGTAGCATATTTAAATGTTTAAAGTTCTTTAATCACTCTGTTTTCTTGTTCAGGCATCCGAACATAAGCCATAAAAAATGCCAAAACAAATTAATCACATACATTTTTTCTTACATTAAATTTCAAATCATTAAATAAAAAAGTAAGCCACGAAACATTAAAAATACACCAAAGAAAAAACTCATTAAAACTAATTAATGTAGAAAAATTGCAATGTTTAAAAGTTTAATAATTATTAATTAACAACAAAAACTAATAAAGAATTTGGGCTGAAACTAAAACTAAAAACATTCTAAAAAAGGATTAAGATGCAAATATAACATTTTATATTATCTATTCAAACTTTTGGTAAAACGATATCTAATTATTAATAGATTCTTAAATGATAATTTCCTTTTTACGAAAAATTACCCTTAACTGCTCCAAGCATGAAGAACTCTTTGCGCAATGTCTTTGTGTTTGGCGTGATTTGAGAATGTGAAAACGTCACTCTAAGTCAAATTTAATATATCAACAATCATAATGTAATTTCTTTTAAATAACCAAAACGATATCGTAAAAGTAACAACGCTCAGCGAGTTCGAGCAAAATGCCACGATACAACGATTGGATTTAAGTCGACGAGAGGAAACATATTCAAAATTTAAATTCGATTTATAAGAATATTCACACATATGTAAAATTGTTACACGTCTGTTATCATCAAATTTAACACCAAATAAAATCAAACATAAATACCACAATAAATGAATTATAATCTACATGGCTGTGCTTGACGACCATATTTAAATGCGTAAGATAAAAATGTAATAAAAGTTTTTACTAAAAAATTTAAAAGCACCCATAATTTTCATAAAATTACAGAACCCTATTCGACTTTTAATCAATTAACGTAAAAAAAAAAATTAAAAATCAAAAAAACAAATATGAGAGTTAATTACATAAAAATAGCTAGATAATGAAAGATATCAAAGACTAAAAAGAGATTAAAAGGCGCATTTGGCGGAAATGAAAACGGGCTTGGTTGAAATAAAGACTGATTTAGCAAAAATAAGATCGAAAAATCAGGTTGTTAGTTTTAAATAATTCTTTTTATTGTTCTTTAGCAGAAATAAGATCGATTTATCAGAAGGAAAGTCGATTTTTAGGGGTGCATTTTTTGTTTTTATTGCATTTTTCGCAGAGTTTTTTGAAAAGTGCCTAAATAGTATGTATAAAAACATAATTGATATGCTAACCCACAAAATATGTAAAAAAATGTTTTATAACTCGATGAAAAACAATCGCTCTGATCGTAAAACATGCTTTTCATATAATGATAGAGAATTGATTGGGCTATAAAATGACTATAAAATCATAAAATTTTGTTTAGAATGACCTGAGTTATATAATTTTGAAAAGTGGTGCAGGCTTTGCATTGAAGGTAAGAGTCCGCGAGTTTTACCACTTTTTGTCCGCGTTATCCTCCATGGTTTGCCTTATAATGCGGTTAATAATCAAAGAAATTGGACTATTCGACAAATTACACGAAAATATTGAACCTCAGCCTCCTTCGGGTGAATGGACACAATGACAACAAAATTCTTAAGACAATGCGGCGAAAAATATTTCAATTGATAGGCAAATTTAAGACATGCCAAAAATGGAACAATATTTTCTGTCACATTATTTTTATTTTGATAAAGCAAATGATTGAAAAAATAACCTTAGGAAAGTTAACGGGATTTGTTTCATATCATTTTCATCTTCCGAGCTTTCTGAGTTCACTTCTACTTCTTTTTTAATGCTAAAATTTAAATAAACGATTAATTCACTGTTTTTCAAAAAAAATAAAATTATACGTCCAACTTGGATGCCAAAATGGCAATCTGTTTCGCAGGGCGTCTCAATTTTGTATGCTAAACAAGAAAAAAATTAGAGTAATTTTCAC
>MEIZ01000303.1:25904-63879 GCA_001723225.1 Globodera ellingtonae | reverse complement strand
GGGGGGGGGGCAAGCAAAAAAAGTCGTAGGGGGAGGGGGTGCATTATGGGGGTTTATTACCTTTTTCGTTGCAATTTTTTTTAAAAGTGGTTAGAAATGGAAGGAGTCCGGCGCTGCCGATAGGTGCTGCCGGGAAAATGTTTTGACTTTTTTGATGGAATTTGTTAAGAAAATTGGCACGAAAATGATTAAGAAATTGCGGTTGAATTTTAAACACGATTTTTATAAATTGAAAATTTTAGGAGCTAAAATAAAATTTTTCAGTGAATTGAAAAAAAAATTTTTCAAAAAAGTCTCGAGTCTCGGGTCTCGCGATTCGAGAAAAGTTTCGGGTTTTTTGGGTCTCGGTCTCGAGTCTCGGGGTCAAGTCTCGGTCTCAAGTCTCGGGTCTCGCTAAATTTTGGGTCCCGTGCATCACTAATAGATAAGTCTCGAGAAAGAATGGCGGACAACTCAATATAAAAGCAATTTATTCACCATAAATTAAGAGCCAAACGCTTTTGAAAAGTGCAAATGCGAACCGAGACGACACACACAGGTGATTGGAGCCTATCACAAAGCAATTTTATAAAAAAAATGCCTTCTGGTAAATAAATAATACCACGAATTTACTTAATCCAATTATTTTGATTTAATAAACATGATATAATTAAAACAGGCTTCCTGGAATAAAGTCAGCAATTTAAATTTTAAGAAAAAAGCTAATTAAATTAATCGTAATTCACTTATTTGTGAGTGTGAATGTATCATCAACTTCAACACTAAAATAAAATAATCAATGCTAAAGAAAAATAATTCAACACACCTTTTAAGGCATAATTAATTTGTTATTTGGATTGAAAGTGTCTGGTCTATTTATAAAAGCTTTTCCCAAATTAAAAAAATTTTATTCAAGTGATATTTTAATAGTGTTTCTTTTAAATTATTTTGGATTTTATTTTTTGTATTATAAATAAAACACATTAATCAATACTTTTACATTTAAATAACATCATAAATGTGGTTTTGAATAGATTACTATTTTTTAATAGCCAACCTAAATTTTTGCTCTGAATTGGCTATCAATTGCAGTTTGAGCATAATGTGTAAAGCAATAAGGCTTTTTCTGTTTAATATGTAGCTTAAGCGACTGTTTTATCAAATAATATTTTCAGATTTTTTGATGTACAAAATGTTACAAATTTGTTTATTTCCGATTTTGTAAAGAACACCATTATTCATTGCTTTATAAATAATTCGGCCGCAGAATTGAAGAATTATTATTGAAGATGCTTCTTCATGTGCTCGAAGGGATTACATTTAAAGTTAAATTCATCAAATCGTTTGATAATGTTTTGTATATCATATTAAAATTTACGTATGATTTGTTTTGACTTAGATTTTTCTAAAATTGAGTATTTGTTTGTTAGCCTGCCATCGTGATGCTGAAAACGATCTTATTATAAATATTTAATATAACAGTTTACATTTTAATAACGCCTTCAACTTTAAATAGTTTCGAAATTCTTTTGAAAAAATCAATTAAATTAACATTCATGTTGATGCATATTGATTTAATTTCTTGGTGTGTTTAAATACTAAAAAGTAAGAATAAATTGTAACGAATATAGCAATAAATCAGAATCTGCAATTTCCAAATATTTTTCAAACAAAACCCTAAGCTTACAATAACTAAATTAAAACCAAATACCAAACTAAAAAACTCATAATATATGGGTTCTTTTTCTTTTTATTGGAAGTTTTTATGATAGGTTTAATTTTTTTTATTTTGAACTTTGCTTGTCTGATGAAAATATTTAGGAACAAACAATCCGATCATCTTTTAAATATGTTTAAACACTTATTAATGATTAATGTTGGTTATTTTGCTTTGATTTAAAATTTTTTTTAATTTTTGCGTATTGAAAATATATTTTACAATATTGCTCTAATTTATAGAAATTTTATGTGCTTTTCAAATTCKTAAGAACCATTTTCATACATAAGTAATATAATTTATTAAATCATTAAAACAAAAACCTTTCCGAAAAATAATAAATCTATTTTATTTCAGCTTACGCTGGTCTGCTGCTGTTTCTGATATCGCAGACTTGGAAAATCTCGGATGATCTGAAAACTCTCAGTGCCGACATGAAGTTGACGCATAAATAACACAGAAGAACCAATTTAACATTTAAATTGCAATATGATTATTTAAGGAATTAAAATTAAAATCTATATTTGTAATGTTTCTACGAATATCCATCTATTTTCTATCCAAACAAATTTCAAATGAACCATTATTAGATCAMTTTTTCAATGTTTTTTTTAAAATTTTGACACTCCCGAAAACTTTTAAAGAGTGAGCAGAATTTACTTAATTTTTAATCAAAATCTAAAAATGCAACTCTAAAATTTGAGAATGGGAATTCAGTGTCTCCAACTTAAAGCGTCAACTGAGATATGAAAATCATTTAAATTTAATTTTTAAAAAATTTTGATGAAAAATGTTGATTATAAAAAACGGGCTAGCAGTGAAATTGTTATTTATAATAAAATAAAGTCATAATTTAAATATATATCTTGTGGCGCGCTCTCAAAAAATTTAGGGTTTCTAATTATGTTAAAAACTTTATTTAACTCTCATTATAAGTTGTTGATTCTTTTATAAACTGCATTTTAAATTTTTATGTTTTATTCCCGCCCCCTTTTGTCATTTCGTTGATATTTGTTGTCCTTTTTATTTGTGGCATTACTATTAATCATATATTTTCTAAAATAAATTTTACATTTCTTTCCTTTTTTTCGATTTCAATTACTTTTACATTTTATTTGTTTTTATTTTATTTTTAGTCTTTGAGTTTGTTTTTACTAAATGATCTCCTCTTGGAACATACGTTGAACGAGTGGCCATCTCGTGATGGAGACGCGTACTGAGTTAACATTAGTATAATAATATTTTAAATTTTCAAAACAGGATTCAGTTATTGATTTACAATTATAGAATATTTTATGTAAAATTAGACTATTTTGACAAGTGTTTAGCAATTTTTTTTGTCCATCATAGCGCCTAAAAATCAGCGATCTAGTAATAATAATTTTAAATGAATATCTTTTTTATAGAGCTAAATAAGCTTTTTTTAATTTGTTTTTTTTGAATGTTATCAATTGGAGTGAGTTATGGCGATCAAAAATTTGATCTATTGCGTAGTTTGAAATTTATACTCTTCATTTTGATTTATATTTATTTTCATAAAACTGTTTCTATAATATTAAAAAGTTTTGAAATTTATGTTATAAATAAAATTAAAGTATTTTATTTGCTGGTGAGGCGTGATTCGGTGTTGAAGAGCAGTGTGCAGGGAAAGCCCCCATTTAAGTCTTATAAATTAAATTTATTGTGTTTTAACCATTTTTCAAATTAAAAAAGGTTATCAACATTTTTTATTATCAGCACAGTGGCATGGGCAGAAAAAGGTTATTTTTTATGTTCAATTCATTTGTGCTCACAGATTTATTTATTAATAAAGAAATAAACATCACAAGCAAACAGGCGTAAAACGGATGGTCACAAGGCGGAGTTTTTTGGATGCAGCACCTGAAATATGTAAAATGTACAGTAAGAACTAAACAACTTTATTTATACGCGTCATGTCCGATACAGTATTTGTTGGCATCCTCTGAAATTTGAGGTTATAAATGCGGGTTTAAACCCTATAGATACGTTTCCAGGGAAGACAGAACACCACCGCCTCAGCCCAAGTCACAAGCTTAAAAATTAAAAAATATTGCAAAATTAGTACCAACAAACAAACATGCGAAGGAACGGCTAGCACTGGGGTCGTGTCCTGCTTTCGGTTCCAATCTGATATACGTTTGKTATTAATTTATTTCAAATTCTTTCTAAAATTTTTCAGATTTTTGTAGGGTACGCTTTTAAGTAGCGATTAGCGATTCTTTTATAATTAATATTTTTTTGTGAATATAGTTACAATGTGTGTCAAATTTGCGAATTTTTCAGTGGTTGCTTTTATTTATTTGTTTTTTTAAATATATTTTTATTCCATTCTTTGAATGAATAATTTATGTGACTCCTTAAACTGCGTTCAGCCGATGCCGTTGTCACTGGGCTAGCAGTAATATCATTTTATGATTGATTATAAGGGTGGATAATTYCGCTGTGCCGTCTTGGCTGGCCTTAATAATGTTAATTCAAAAACAAAAGATTAAAATATAGGCACTTGAGAAATAAGATCGTACTTGCGTCTTAATTAACTTACCCTTATGTAATATTTTCTTGAGTTTTCTTTTTGTTAATAATATAGAAATTATGATGTAACGATTTTTTAACATTAATTTTTGCATTTTAAAAATTACCTTCTTAAATTTAAAAATATTTAATTAAATATTGTTTTAGCTAACCATATATTTTGCTTCTTTGTTGGAATTCACGTTTTATTTTTGGGAGTTTGCTCAAATAATTCTTTGCCTTAAGCTTTGCAATATCAAAAAATTGAAGATATGAATCAAATAATTCTTGTCATTTAAGTTAAATTATTAATCGTAAATTCCGCAACTATGGACGATTCGTAAATCCGCCAGGGCGTTTCGTAAATCCGCCACATATATCTTATGAAGTAGTTTTAGGCATCATAACTTTATTCACACGGCACTAAATCAGTTAAACCTTATAAGTAGAAACTATTTGTAAAACTAAACTAAGCAACAAATCAAAGTTTAAAAAAGTTATGATAAGAAAACTACGTAAAAGCCCGATTTTTGGCGCATTATAAATTTATGAAACTTAGCAACCCACTTAGACTTTGATGTAATGCTTTCTCTATTCATTTATAGCTTTCCATTGGTATAAGGTTTAACTGATTTAGTGCGGTTTGAATAAAGTTATGATGTTTAAAACTAGACACCTGCGGGGGGACGGCTGCGCCTGCATTGTTTTGGCTGTTTCGTTCATTTGTGAATTTTGGTTGCAAACATTTTAGAGCTTTTTTAAACTGGCATAAATTGGAATTCATAAATAAGATTTATTTTCGCCTGAGTTGAAATTATATTTTTTTGTTTATTTTTATGAATTGCGTTCAATTCTTTGAACTTCCAATAGCCAAAGCTTAAACATAATGCTTCAGATGCTCAAAATAAATTTTCCAATCTTTTTTTGTTCAATAATTTTTTATTATAGCATCTTGAATTAGTTTGTTTATCCATTTTATTATTACTTATTTTAATAATTTAATTTAAAACCAATAGATTTGGGTGCATCGAACTCTGTTATGTGCCAATTCAATGACTTATTTTCCTGATTTTTTTATAATTTAAAATTTAGTCACGCACTTCGTTGTCAATATGGTTGATCGGAATGCTCTTTCTCGGACGCATCAATTATAAATCCTTGCGTTACAAAACAAAACACTTATAAAAGCTTAWTTTTTTTTAAAATAATTGTAAAATAAATTAAAAGAATTTACATTTTATTTTATTTAACGTGTTATTTAACAATGATACGTTTTTTTCGTATTATTAAATTATAAATAAACTTCTGACACTACAAACATATTTGCGTTCAATTTAAAGAATTTTTTACTTTGTAGATGTTTCGTTAAATGAATATTATTTGAAATTATTTATTACATTCACTTTTTCCTTGATAAATCAAAAATTGTTTTTGTAAAATTTATTTTTTTTGGGTTATTTAGGAGAATTAAAATATTATATGTTTTTATGCATTGTTTCTAAAATTATATTTATTTAGGTTATTTAGGTGAATTAAAATAAGATTTGTCTTTATGATTAATTTTCAAATATGGACTAAAACCTAAGGTATGTAAATTGATTCTGCAAAGTATCATAGTAAGTTTAATACAGACACGAAAATAATTATCAAACACATATAATTTGTACCTCGTTTAGATCACAGTTTAATAAATATTGTCAGTCGAGAAATTAATATATGCTTACAAAAAAACCTAAACTTAGTAATCGCTTGGCTTTTTATCAATGTATTTTTAAATCATTCGAGGAGGATTTAAATCATTTACAATTAAAAGAATCCGTTGAAGTAAAAGTTCCACAATTCTACGCAACAAACTAATGGAAATTTGGATAAATATACGCAAGCCAGTGAAGAACAGAGAAGTATTCCGGTGTCAACAAAAACAACAAAGAAAAACTACAATAAATTCACCTCAAAACAACGCTCACATATTTATTTTAATTAAATAATCTTTTTATAAAAAAATATGCATTATTGGTTTCCAAATCAACAAAAAAAACAGCTGAAACATCCTTTAACCGTCAATAATTTTTTACTGTCTTTTAAAATGACAGGAGCAATACTAAAAAATGTCGATACAATTACAATTCGTTAAATCATCAATAATTTTTTAAAGCCACCAAAATAAGCTCAAGGCAGATTAATTGTTCTTTAATCCAAATGTTTTAAAAATTCTTCGAATTCACCGAAACTGACATTATTTTGCGCAAAAGCTGGATGCCCATCCTTAAAACCAAAAGATTAAAGCATTTCTGTACAAAGATTCCAAATTTAAATAAATCTTAATCAAAATTTTAATATTATTTTGAAGATCTTCAGGACAATTCCGAATTTAAAATTTTAAAATATAAAAAATAAATAACTTTATCAAACACAAACAAAATGTATATTTTTCGCACAATCAATTCAAATAAAATTAATCGAATACGTTTATAATTTCTATCGACATATAATGTGATCTACGATGCAACAAACACTAATTTGGAAAAAAACATTAGTCATATATGCAATAAAGGTCTTCTTCACGACAAGATTCTCAAAAAAAAACATAATATTTTGAAACGCTACTAAAAACGAGAATAAGACTTGTATAAATAATGCTTGATTCAACCGTTCTAACAATTGATAATCAAAAATAAAAAATTCATTTTAAAACAAAATTAATTTAAAAAATTTCTACATGTCAAAAAATACAGTTCATTACTTTCTGAAAAAATGTAAAGCTCAATAAATGGAGAAATAACGAATTAAATTATATAATGACAACAATAAAGTGCTTAAACAATTAACTTTTTTAAATTATACCATTTAAAAAAGATCAACGACAAACCCCCATTTATATTAAAAATAATATGCATTTGTAGATACAATATTCTAAATCGTGTTTTTATCTTGAAAATAATTTAAAGAATGATAATGTATTTTACAAATTAATTTTTAAATTAAATGTGAGGCACTGCTTCACGTGCGGAAAGCCTAGCCGGACAAAATTTCAAAACAACTTCAATATTATTTACAACAAGCTCGGATCATCAAAGCTTAATAAATATGTAAATTGAAGTATTCACTCAGTGTTTTCTTATAAGAAATTGAATAATTTGCAAGTCAATGCAATTAAATTGTATTTTATTCAGTCTGCTCCTTAAAAAGAATTTCAAATTCCTTCTGCGCATGCATTTAGATTAAAAAAATGCTTTTCATATAGCAGAAAGATATATAAAAGATTGAGTCTTATAGTATGAATGATTCATAAATTTTCTAATTAAATTGACGAAAGAAAAACTTATAAATTAAAAAAACGAAGAGCGCCAAAGCACTTTATACACAAATATACCAAAACTTAAAAGTAAATTCAAAACCCCAAGACAATCAATCAATTAAAGGCATGGAACGGTGGCTTTTGTTTTCTTTACAAAAAATTTCTATCAGTAACAAAAATCGATATAATCCAGACAAAATAAATTTATAAAGCTTACCGGTTAAACAATTATATATAATTAATAATAATTGATTAATGCAATTGTAAATTACAAATTTTTTAAAATTATGTAATGAACTTCGTAAATTATGGATATTGTATAAATGGGAATTTTTATTGAGAAAGTATTTATAATTTCTTTTAATAATTGAATAAAATGTCAACAAGAATAACTTTATACATTCTACTTATAAGTTGTGTTAAATTAGTTATTATTTACATTTCCTAGTGTTTAAATATTATTTAGAAAAATCAAACAATAATTGTTTATTTTTTACAAAAAATAAAATTTTAATTTGAAACAGAATAACGAAGGTGAAACTTTAAAGGTAAAAATAAACCAAAAATTTAAAAAAAAATTAATTATTTTTTTGAAGAAGAAAAAAAGATAAACATTTTAAAAAATGGCTCCATTTTCAAACGTTTAAATTAAACTTTCTAAAAAACTGCATATATTTATTGATTTTGATTTTCGCAAACCCAATTTTTATAAGTTTTTAAAGTATAACACGTTTTTAACGAGGGTATTTCTTTAATCAGGTGAGTTTGGGTTCGGCGAGTCCACTTGAAAAGTTTTATCACCCAATAAATAACAAAAAACGAAATATTTCAAATAATTAGAGCTGGACGCTCATTCATCAAGTTGCCATTAGTTTAATAAAAATTATTTAAGTGGTCATATTATTCAAAATGAATTCAACATGATTACAAACATTATATGATTTAAAAATTAGTGAACTATTCAGTTCAAAAGCTTATGGCTGCTAAGTAAAAAAATGATTGAATATTGTTAAAGAATTTAACTAACGGTTAAAATATTTAACCTAACTTTTACAATATAAAAAAAAATTACATAAGTTATCAAATAGGTAGTTATAAATGTACTAAAGTTTTAACAAAAAAATTCAAAAAAAGTTGATGAAGAAGTTTTACTATTAAAAATAGACAATATCTCCTATAAGGAAGTATAAAGAAAAAAAAAACAAAGCTTAAGATTTTTTTGACAAAATTTGTTAAAAATCGCTGTAAAATAAAAACGCCACCATCATAAATGTAAAAGATATACTACAAAAAGATTCACAAATAAAAATTTTTAAAAAACGAATCTAAAAATTAATTAATCAATGATTAGATTTGGATTCGATTCCGCTATTATATTGTAAACATCTATCAAATGGGCAACGGTTTATTATTCTAATTGTTATTTTCAATAACAATATCAAAACGACAATTTAAAATTAAGTTGATTTAATTATAATCTTTACTTTCTAATAAAATAATTCCGTTTTGTATTTATGAGTTAAACAAAATAAAGAACAATTCATTATTAAATAATTAATTGATAAATAAGTATAGGATAAAAATTTTAGCTAATTTTTGATATAAATTGCTGAAAGAGTAAATTTATCTAAAAAAAGTTCAGTAATAAAAAAATATTAAAAACAATTAAAAAAGTGAACGTAATCAAATAAAAATAACTTTATTATTTATTATACAAGTTACCTATCATAGCAAATGAATTCTTTGTATTAAAATAACCATAAATCCGCAAAAATTAAGGTTAAAAGAAAAGCGCAAAATAAAATGAGTTAAAACATGCTGCCAAGGAACGAGTCAAATAAAATTGAGTAAACATTATAGGTGCAGACTTTACAGAAGAATATGTGTATATCTAAGTTAACTTTTAAATATGCGCTAAAAAGAGAGAGAGAGTCAGGCGGCGAGAGTAATTTGGACAGAACGTTCCCCCTCTAAAAATTAGTTTAGTTACTTTTTTAGCATTTTATTTTTTAATAAATAGTGTGCTAAAAAGAGAGAGTCAGACGGTTAGAGTAATTTGGTCATCGACGCACCCCATCTAATAATTTTTTAGTTACTTTTTTAGCATTTTATTTTTTAATAAATAGTGTGCTAAAATAGAAAGTCAGACGGTTAGAGTAATTCGGTCATCAACGCACCCCATCTAATAATTTTTTAGTTATTTTTTTGAACATTATGTTGGATCCAGTTTTGCGAAACAGTGAACCGGCAGTTGAAACTCGCAGTTACAAGTGAGCAGCAAGCCATGTGGAATAAAATTTCGACCAGTTTACCGGAGAAATTTGAATAAAATTAATTATGACACCATATTAAAAAATAGAAAAAACTACGAAATTAAATATCAAAAAATATCGGGCAAATCATATTTAAAAAACTAAAAATTCATCAATGTTTGAAAAAATAAGCTTATGATTTGCTTTAAATGAAAATCAATAAAAATATTTAAATTTGGGTATAAACAAAACTGAAAATTAATTAAATTAATACAAAATTTGTAAACTAGCAAAAAAATAATTGCTGAAAGGAATTTAATAAATGTTTGTTAGAGAAATACACAAGAAATTGAAATATTACAAATAATAAACAAAATTATAATCAAGCAATAACCTTAATTTTTAATTCCTATCGTTTTCTCGATTATTTTGTAAAAACATGGCTCGGTGGACTTGAAAATAAACTCAAATAAACGAATTATTTAAAGAAGCAAATGAATTTGATGAGTTTATTTTGACACAGTGTAAAATTAAATTTTAATGATCAATGAAATATACCCATGCTTGTGTAACAACCCTACCATAGAATGATTTTAAGCCGTACTTTTCATTTCAATTCGCATATTTGTGATACGATTATGACACAGTTGGATAGGAATTGGTAAGTAATTCAAGAATTTTTTGTTTATCATATTTCACTAAAGCTAAATTCATATAATTTTTTGAGATATGAAAACATGTAATAAAGTATTTTATATCTTTAAATATATCACTTATACTTTCATATTGATACTATGTATATTATCATATCATTAACACTACGTAATTTATTAAGCAATAAAATGAAGTAACGATCCATTTACCAGTTAATTTAAAAAGGTACTTTATAAAATTTTTTATCCCATATGATCTAGAATTTCTATATTTATTTTGTAGAATTTATTTTATACACTTGAGATACTTTGCTAAATATTATATGTAAAGTTGATAAAATTAGTTTTTTGTAAATTTATTATATTTGTTAAATTAATAGAATTAACATAAACAAAAATTTGCTACTTAATTTGCCCTCAATTATTATTTTTTGCTTATGGAAATGAAATACCGGGAAATGTTTCGTATTAGCCATCCACGAGACAGTAGCGCGATTTATTAAAGGCATATTTTTAAGCATCAAATTAGTCGAAGCGTTTTCGAATTTAAATTTGTGTCATTTCTTTAGTCAATTTTGCATCGTTAACGTTACACATTTTTATTGGAATTGCTGACAATTTGTTGCTTTTTGAAATTTTTAAATCTATTAATTTGCCTTTAAAAAAACAAACGAATTATAAAATATTTTTAGTTGTGCGAATTCACGCAATAGTTTGATTTTACACTTGAATAGTTTATTTTCTTGTCTTTGGCATGGCATTTAATAATTAGAATGAATTTTTATCTTTTTTAATTAAGTTTAAATTATTCTTGATAAATGAACATATATATATATGTGTATTATTTAAGAAATCTGACTTTAATCTGACAAACAGCTGGCATTGCTTTATTTGGCCTACGATCCCACATTTTTAGCATTTATTATTTTTACATTTGGCATTTTAAAGTTAATGATATCCAGAAATTAAAAAATTAATAGTATAAACGTCATTCGTTAATTTAAAAAATAAACTATGGTTGAATAATGTTAAAATTTGATAGCTTGGACTTTTTATCAAGAGAATAGCTTTAGCCTTCAATTTTTTATATGTATTTGCCAACTATATTTATTTGTTCCTTACTCATTTTTAGCTATTTATTTTTTAATATCAAATTAGCGCATTATAAACACAATACATTTGTAATATTTTTCTTCTGATCTACTTACATATGTTTTGTTTTCTTATATGATTACGTTTATTTTTGGTGATTACAGAGAATTAACTTTGTGATTTCCACAGAATATATTATGTGTATTGCCTATGATTCCTCATATTGAATCATTTTTTCTTAATATAACCAGGCTCCAAAAATCGATTGGGTTTAATTATTTTAGTAATTAGCGTTAATTAAAAAAATTAATGATGTATGTTTTGCACATAGTGTTCTAATTTTGATTAAAAATCCTAAATTAAATTGTTATTATTATCTTATAATATGAAATTGTAAAAACAATTACAAAGCTTGATTTATTCTTTACTATAGATAATATTTTTGAAAATTTCCAACATACTTATATATGTAATTTAATATTTATTAGAAAATTAAACTTAAATAATTAATTTAAATACTCTTGTTAATTCAAACCATTGTTTAAAGATAAAGGCAAGGATTTATGTTTATTTTTTAACCAGTGCGGTGTTTAGTTAATCATTTTTCTTTTTTTCTTTGTTTTGTTATTTGTTTTATAGCGTAGAAACATGAGTTTTTTTATCATTAAAGCTTATATTTTTTGAATAATATTAATTGCAGATCTCGGGTTTGGAGTTCACTAACTTAATCGCTCACCCATTCCTAGCAAAACATTAAACTCAACACTGCGTGGTAATCAAGCTGAGAATAGTTTTTTCAAAAATAAAATAATTAGGTTTACTTTCTTAAACTCAAGACAGACGTCCCTCCTGTAACTGAGCGTTTCGTTCCGTGTATTGATTTAGCAAAAATTAATTTTGGTGAAATACTCTCAATTTAATGCGCGTCTTGTAGAATGTTTTTTAATTATATTGAACAACAAAATGACATTCAATATCGTTTACTAGTAAAAAAATAATTTAATGATTCATTTAAGCGATTTTTTAATAATTTATTTACTCGATTTTCTTTGCTTATTTTAGTCAAATAAAATAATATTATTTTATTATCTTTTGAATAAATGTTAAATATTTATATGCTGTTGTTATGCACTAATAGTTTTAATTTTGATAATTACGCTATTTACTAATAAAGAGTTAAATTGCTTATCTTTAAGTTTCCGCTTGATCTTTTTGACTGCAATGTGTTATAGTTATTTTTTTTGTTTTAATTATACATAACAAATTTGTTTGCATTGTTTTATTCCTATATGCGTTGATCCGGAATTATAGAAGATTTGTTTTAACTAAACGACGAAAGGAAACTTATGGATATATACGAAATTGTTTTATAAGTTTCTTCGTTGACCCGAAAACATACATACATTGTTTTGCAACTTTTAGTTTGCTTTATAAAATTTTTTTATAGAATAAGCTGTTTAAATCAAAGGCGAACTAGAAACAATCGGTAGAAAGTGATCAAAAGACCAACCGAATAACATTCGTTTTATTGGTAATCTTAAGGATTTACGCGATAAGTCTGCTAATTTAACAAACAATTTTTATTTCATTATGCAGAAAATTCAATACMATTTATTTTTTATGAATAAATYATTAGATTTTGTATGCTTTTGTTTTGGGTACTTTTAATTATTTGGTTTCATTTCTGAGTTCATTAAATTAAAATTACATTTGCGCATTTGCATTTGTTGTGTATTGTGATTGTAATTGCGTCCTTCTCCTTTGCCGCCGACCATAGGTAATTTGCTAAGTTATTAATTTAGAGTTCAAGAAATTTTTTAATATTTCCGGCAATATTTTTCATTTATTAATAAAAGAAACCAAAACTTATAATTAATTAAGAGATGCCTTTAATCAAACATTGTTTTAATTTTTTTAATAATTTGTTAGCAACTTAAAAAAAAATAAAAATAATTTTTAAATATATATATTATCTTGTTTGAATTTAAATAATAAATCACAAAAAATGCCATGCAATTTACCTCTATTATCATTTGAAGATTATTATTATAGGTTTTAATTGTTTGCATCAAATTTTATAAGAATATCCTTAATATTTTGTCAAATATATGGTCGTCAATCAGCCCTAATTGCATTTTTATTTATAGTGTTAAGTTCGTTATTTATCTAATTATAAAATTTTAAATAAAAATTATGTAAAATAGCTAAAACATACATTGGTCCAATCCCTATTTAACCGTTTAATATGCGAGACATAAAAATAGAATGCTAATTGCAATCAAAAAATAATCATTAATAAAGTTGAAAATAGAAAACCAAACAAACGCTCCATTKAATTAAACTTATTAAAGTTTGTCAACCGTATAAAAAAACACTAAAACAACGGAATTTATAAGTTTTAAAAGAAAAGTTTCTAAATTAAATACCGGGCTGCTATCTGTGAGAACAGAAAAGCTTTAAAATCTACGATTAGTCTATTAGTCTAATGGAATTCGAGTGATCAGAACAAGGTCAAGAACTAGAATCGGCAAATGGTYTCATTGGGAAAACAATGATTGCACAATTAAAGAAGCCAATTAAAAAAAAAATGCAAATTCACAATGTAGCTATCATGCTCACCCGATCAGCGAGATAGCCTCTAATAATTTCGTGTATTTGACTTTAGCACTACCAATATACAAAACATTTGCATGTCATTACGGGAATTCACCATTTGTTAACTTGTACCGCCAATGCTTTAAATTTGAGAAGAAACGACAATGTTGGGTATTTTAAAAAATAAACAAATAAAATCAAACAAAATATTGAATAATGAATTTTTATTGCTTAATCACTCGTTTCAATATATTCAGTAATTTGAAAAAATACAGCATAACTTAAATTTATTTTTGCTTTTGCTGTAAACAATAGCTAATTATTTGTAAAAGAATTTATTTTACATTAAAAAATTAATGTTCTTTGAATATTTTGCACACAATGGGCGCGATTACAAGAATGCTTCACAATCGGTTCAAAGCTCGGCCAAGGCTTTATTTGAGATTATTTTGATATCGCCGGCTAAATTAATTTTATTTTCATTTTTAAAGAATTCCTACGTATTATATAGATAAAATGTAAAAAATACCAAAATTGTATTTAAAAGAAATTTGTATAGTTAATAAATTTAACAAAAAAATTATTAAATAAAATAAAATATCAAAGAATAATTTATTACATATAATTTCTTAGACAAAATTAGAATGTGATTTAAGTTATAATAATAAACCCTATTTGTAATTAAAAAATCAAAGAAAAATTACTACCGACCGAGACCCATAAAAAAAGGCGGTGATCCGACAACTTGGCAAAATTTCCATGAAGAGGGGGCGAATGTTCGACAAGGCCTTTATATTTAATTTATTTGTGTGAAATATTAACGGCAATAAAAGCCTTTTTAATTTTATAAAATTAATTTATATAAAAAAGAAAATTTATAATAAAATTAAAATTTTAACATCTAGTAAAATTTAATTTATTTTAATTTTAAATACACTGAATTATTTATTTACATAAGTTGCATTCAAACAAAAATTGCTTCATAACATTTTTGCTAGAAGCCACAGAATATGCATGTCTCAAAAAATTTCGCTTAAAATAATATAAACGTAAATTATTTTATTTATGAAATATAATAAAACTCAAAAATCCAGTCCATATCAATCACCACATAAAATTTAATTTAAGAATAGAGATAATATTATCTTTTTAAAAATAAAATTGCTAGCTTTTTAAACATATTTAATTATGCAGCAGTAGTTCGATAGAATGTCAGTCTGGCTGTAAAATAAAAGAAACATTATAATATTTTAAAATAATATTAGCACGAGAAACGAGCGCTCTCAACAA
The DNA here is from genome assembly GCA_001723225.1 of Globodera ellingtonae. Classification (NCBI taxonomy): domain Eukaryota; kingdom Metazoa; phylum Nematoda; class Chromadorea; order Rhabditida; family Heteroderidae; genus Globodera; species Globodera ellingtonae. The sequence goes on along the minus strand of MEIZ01000303.1, from coordinate 48,471 downwards.
GAGACGCAACTCACCGTGAACGTGAAAAACTCATCAATGCCTTATAAATGACTCAGACGAGCAATTAAAATACTGTAATGTAGGCAAATATTACAATCAATTTTTCTTGAATAAAATACAACTATGAGGATTACTTTTGACATCGCAGTTGGTAATAATAATAATTAAAATAATGTAATATTCGGTACCAATATTTTTTTCTATCAACCAATTGAATGAATAGTGTAAATTAATATAATTATTACTATAAAAACATTGCGACTATTAATGCATCGGAATTTGAGTAAACATTCAAAAATAATTTCTACATTATATGATCAGATTTTTAATAACACACTTACCGGAATTAGTCATTGCGCAAATAAGAACCAAGCCATGCACTAGATGCCTACAGCATCGTGATGTGGATTGCATCCGCACCTTAAAACCACATCAAATATACATAATCTAAAAACAGCGCTTAAATTCACGATCTCAATGGTTCTAATATAAATAAAAAATAACTTTATAATCTAAAAGAGCTAAGTCTAACCATGATTTAATTCTTAATCTGCTAAAAAGATTACAGTTAAGATACTCAAATTAATTAATCAAATTAATTTTATTATTTCACAGAAAAATGTCGATAAACTTGCCCACAAAAATTTAACGCAAGGACATGAATATTACACCCACAATTAAGAAATAMAAGCATAGCAACATTCAATTTACTAAAATCTATAAACGTGGATGTCAAAAAATATAACCAGAATCATACTAATTGGTATTGCCCATAATGGACATTTTTCAAAAGTGAACTGGCTTGACTAGCAAATTAACGCCTAAGATGACTTTAATTTGTAATAAATCACACTCACGGTGCAAATATTAACATTGCTATTATTTAAAAAATTTACAAATGTAAGATATAGAAATGTTAAAAATGTCAAAAATAAATACTAATATACTCACCTAGGTACAAAAAATTGTAAAGATTGTTTTTAATTGAATAAAGCAACTACATAAACAATTAAAAACTTTTGATTGGTGCATTAAAAAAATTTAGCAAAAACAAAATAATATTATTAAAAAAATAAATAACCTTTTGCAATTGGCGTACGGACAATAGCAGTAAATTCTGGTCGATTAGAATTTATGTACTCACCAAATACAAACTAAAAAGAAATAAATATATGGAATGACAGTATTATTAAAATTGATTTCTTAAAGGAAAAAATTAAAATTGTTAACACTTAATTGCTAAATATTTCTAATCAAAAAAAGCAATCACCAATTGCTCATTTAATAAAAGCATACATAACTTAGCGAAAGAAATTAAAAATACATAAACATTACACATCAATTGAATTTAATCAAAGCGAGATGAGCAAGTATGTCACGGACACTTTGCGGCAAAACACATGAGATCGCAGGCCGAACGACAAATTACTTAACTATCTCAATCTCATATAATATTAAACCAAAGCAAAATGCAATTATTAAAAATTTGGATGATATGAATTCAATCTTTCGGACCCGTGTTAAAAACCGTACAAAGATTTATTGACACAAAAAATAGTATTAATATTTATTAATAAGAAAGAAGTATCTTTATATTACAAAAAATAGTTTTAATAATTTGAAAGAAAAAAAAAATCAAGAATCTATTTATAAACATGAATAAAGCTTTTCAACAAACTCAAGAGCAAATGAAAATAATCTTTATTGATTTAAGAAAATAATTGGTATGTTCGATAAAATCAAACAACATATACACTGCAACAAAAACAATCGTGAAGTTGCTCTTACAGTTATGAGAGCACGCATCATTACTTAATAGCTTTCTATTTAATTTTTAAAAAATTTACCGCGGATATAATTAAAAAACCGTACGCAAGCTCTTTAAAATTTTTAGCAGAATTTTATTTTTAATAGGAATTATTAAAATTACTATATAGATTTCTATACATTATGACTAATAGCAATAAATGAATACGCCTTGGTAGATCAATTGGTGGACGCGCAGGTTCCACAGTCATAATACGGCCGCTTGTAAAAATACCAAAAACTGTCACAAAATAATAAGATGCCTTTATTTTATTAAACAAAACAAATTCTGAGCTTTTTGTCAAAAGTTAAAACAATTATTTATTGCCATATTTTATAAGAATAACCATTTAAACTGTGCATTTTAATGCTGATAAATTACATACCTTCTCTTTGAAAGACAAAGTGCAGGCTTGACTGTATGAAACATTTATAATCGTACGAAGAATCAGGCTATGAAAACTTAAGGCAGTTGGTGACCAAGCGGTTTAAGCTGAAATCATCTGTCAAGTAATAATGCCGTGCCCCATTTAGTTTTTACATAATTTATTAAAAAAATTTGTCTTTACACATATCAATGATGAATATAGATCAATAAAAAATCATTAATCGAAACAAACACCTAAAATTTCTACATCGAAGCCAAGAAACTATATTTCTGATGCAGCTTGTAAAAAATCTTTAAGATTTGGAGAATAAAATACAACCAAATTGAAAAACCAATGGTATTATTAAAAATTTGATAACCCAGATAAGCTAAATAGAAAATTATAAACAAGCAACTATGTTTTTTGTTTTGCTGTCATTTGATCCCTGAGACGCAAAGACTAAAGTTGAAGCAAACCCGAAGTCGGGGTCGCTCATAAAAAAGTGTATAAATAACTAAAAAAATTATGTTTGAGACCACTCACGCAATAGCACGAGATAAAAAAGCTTTATTTGATACGAAAAAATTACAAAGAAATTAACATGCATACATATAAGTGCACGACCCGAAAAACGTTTATTTTTTTATAAAAGATTTAATAAAATTAACATGCCTAAACTTAAAACTATTAAAATAAATATTACAAAAAATTTACTAAAGATATTGAGCAATTGATTCCGGCAAACAATTCAACTGTGAATTTAAAATCGGCCCCTATATAAAGATCGTAAAAAAGCATGGTATTCATTAAAATAATAAAAAGATTATTGCGTATTTTGATATCATTTTTAGGGTGTGAAAGCATGAAAAAATAAATTATATCAGAAATATATATTATAATAATAAAATTAAATTTTACAAAAACCCAAAGCCTAAAGACTTCTTGAAATTAATTTTAAAAGTGATTTATTATGTTTACAGAACTTTAATAAAATATAAATTGAATGCTATTTAAAAAATATTTTGAGACATTTCATAAAAACAATTCAGCAAACTTCCCCCCTCCTATTTTATTTTTTTGACCATTGTAAATTAAAAAATCAGATTTACAAAATTTTTTAATATCAAACGTCTCCACAACATAGAAAATATCTTGGCGGTTGACGGAACCAAGGATTTAAGAGCGAAAATCATAACAACAGAGTAAACCAAATTCACATATAACAATTTCAACAATGATATACATAAATAAACCCAAAAAACTAATGTAAGAGGCATAGCTAGTGTCTTTATATTGCAATATTTTTATTGATAAAAATTTCAAGATCGTATTGTTGCTAAATGTCTTCATTACGATCGGCAAAAGCAAAAGCTAAGGGAAATGCAAGCAAATGAAAATTATTTAAATAAGCGCAAATAAATTGAACAACTAATCATATTACACTTTAATTAACCCACTGAAGAATAATTTTTAAATAAAGTATAACTACATCTTTTAAATACAAATTTTAAATGAAATTAAATACTAAAATTATATATTTTATAAATTAATTTTTTTAAATTTTAATCGTAAAGTTCAAATTTTACACTTTCAAAAAGTTAGTTAAAAAAGCTAAAATCGACAATTAGCCCTAAGTGTCTTCATAAATAATTCCTAATTTTCTTAAATACGAAGGCCCTGTTAAAATGAATAATAACCTAAACGCATTTAGTTAGTGTGTGATTGCCAAAATCATTTTAATTTTATAAAACATACAACTGCATAAAAATGCGTATAAACAAAATAAGCATTAGGGGAGTCCTCATGCACAAAATACACTGCAAATTCTTGCATTCATATATTATTTAATGATTTGTTAAAACTTTGATTGGTGCCGAGATTAAATCAAAAAAAATTTCAAGGAATATTTATCTATATGAAATAAGAATAAATACTTAGTTACTATTAAATATTTATGATTACATAACATTAAACTATTTTGATTAAAATTTTATTTAATATCAAACAATGGGACGGTTAATTGTAATTTTAACAATATTCGACAAAATATAGAAAAATAACCGTATTTAAATTTTTGATGCAGCGTTTCGTCCTTTTATTTATTTATCGGTCATTGCTTATTAAATCAATGTTCATATTTTACTGTTTTAACAATAATAATTGGTAAAAGTAAACCTTATATAAATTTTTGAACTATAAATTCATTTAAAAAATATGTAACTTATTTAAAACCAAATTGAAAACAGATGAACAAACCTCGATGAAAATTGAACGAATCGGACAATCCACACAAGCAAAATTGAAAAGAAGAATACATATTATGGTGGCAAAAAGCATTTCTCTTTGTGTTTTTAATTTCAACTTGTTAACTCTTAATGATATTAAGCTAAAATCTAACTGTTTTCAAAAACCTACTTAAAAACTTATCTGCTTAATTTTGTTAGTAACAAACATACTATTTAATGTTGAAAACGTTGATATTTTACAATATTTAATATAATTAAAAGAGCTATCTTCCCGCCGTTACAAAATCAATACAAAGATAAAACCGGTTCGGCAACACTCGACTACCAATTCAACAGGATGGAGAAACAATTCTTTGCAAACATCGATTTTTTTAGCGTTAAATATATCCTAGTTGCTATTCAAAAATAATGAATTTACAAATGCCAGAAAGCTTTTATATAACCAAAATAATCATTGGGGAACAGCGTGAAAGAATTAATAAAATTGTGCTTTAAATAAAATGATTTTATAATAGATTTAAAAAGTTAATATAATAATACAAAAAAATAATGTTGTCGTTAAAGCGATACATTAACGGTGTCAACACCATCAAGGCTTTGTCGGAAGTTAAAAAAAGTCGAAATCGAAAATCGAAAGGAAAAAAAAGTCGAAAATCGAAAGTCGAAATCGAAAATCGAAAGGAAAAAAAAGTCGAAAATCGAAAGTCGAAATCGAAAATCGAAAGGAAAAAAAGTCGAAAATCGAAAGTCGAATTCGAAATTTTTTTTATGTGATCTAAAAAAAGTTTTTTTTAAAATTATGTATTTTAATATTTTTTGAAATAATCACTTATTTATTTTTAAAATTTTGAAGGATGCATTTTTTGTTTCAGCGGCCTTCATAAGCCCATTTAAGCTTTTAGGTAGGGTGGGGGTTCGGCGGTGCCGATAGGCGCCGCCTTGAAATTTTTGAATTTTTAACTCAATTTGTTAACAGATTTGTGATCAAAATTTTAAAAATACGGTATTAAAAATTTTTCTATAACCAGTTAATTTAAATTTTGAATTGAAAGAAAATTTAACAAATCATTCTTTAAAATGTAATAGGATGTGAACAAAAAATTAGAATTTTCAGGATGAACTGATGACGTGGGACAAGGTGCCCGGCATCAAAGGATTATAGCATTTTAAATCAATGACAAATCAAAAAGAAGTACTATTAAGTGGGTAAAATAAATTTAAAATAAATTACTTCGACAAAAAAATAGTATTTTCAGATTTGAACGTAATATGTCATTGAGACAAAAAATTTAATTTTCGAAATAATAATTTATACAAAGAAGAGCAATTAAGAACTGAGTAATTGGATCAAAACCACAAAATTAAGTAAAAATGAAGATCGAAGACTGAAATAGTTTTAAATGTAAAAAACACACAAAAAAACAAGAGGACTAATTGGAATTAACAAGCAGGGGCCTTAAATATTCAGGCCGTAGATGATTATTACAATCAAGAGCTTATCAAACTAATTACTAAAAGAGCTAAAACACATAATGAGTTCTCGGACACTTATTGTGCTTAAAAAAGTACTTAATTTTTTAAAATTCTAAGGTGCAATAATAAACTTTTAAAATATAAACAAAAATCTTAATTTTATGGAAAAAATTTAAAAAAAGTATTTTTAAACACCGTTTTTTGTTTCTGTTTTTAAAGGAATTTCTAAACGCAAAATCCCTTAAAACGTTTTTGATTAATCATTTTAATTCGATTTGCCGAACTCGTGCCAAAATATTCAAAAAATCATTTCATATGGATCTGATGGCTGTTCACTCAAGTAATTATATTTTTATTGTATTTTTTCAATTGTTTTAAAAAATGTAAAAAATAATATTTACAAAAAAAGGAAAGGCGACTTAAATCAAGCAGTCAAATTTTTATGCTTACACAAACTTTGAAACAACCTAAAATAAAAATATGTTAATTGTTAAGTTTGAACTAAAATTATATGATAAACCGTTAAAACAAATAAAATGTTATTTGATGAACAAGCCTCCAAGAGATTTAAATTTTAAAAGCGCTTAGTAATATTGACTAAATTTGAAACAAAATTTAGATGCAATTTATTTGGTCGTTTTTCCGATTTTTTTGTTGTTGCAAATTTCTATTTTATTTATTATGTATTCAAAATATTTATATTAACGCATAAATGAAATTAAAAAACAATTTAATAAACTATTAAAATCCAGACATTTGTGATAAAAATTAAACTATTAGACAAAGAGCAATCAATTCTTATTTTATAATTAGAATTCAATTAGATCTTCAAACCTGAATTTTGTAAATACTAATTAAAAACAATCAATAAAACCCATTATTTTCGTGCCATAAAGCGTTAAAAAAATAACTCATTTTTAAAAGCACTACCTGCAAGCGCCGGTAAAAAAATAATTTTAGAAAAAAACTAAAAACACATTTTAATTTTACATTAAAAACTAAATTTATAAATCTGTTTTTGTTCCATTTATTGCATGGTTTTAAAAACAGAAAAAAGAATCAGGTTTTTTATTATAGCATTATTTACAACACTTCTTATATTTATCATTAACCCAACAACAATTAGTGAAAAACAATCAAACTTATTATATATTTTTGATAAACAAACCAACCAAAAAACAAAAACCGTAAAAGAAAAAAACCTGTTTTTATAGCAAATATTTGTTTAAAAGAAATTTTATTTTTTATACATGTGAACAACAAAGCGCAGCAAAAGGATTAATTGAACGTGCCAAAATATCAATAAATAATTTCCAAGCTGATTTAACCAAAGTTTGTTAATTATGATAAATTAATAAAAAATATATTAATTATATTTAAATAAGCTAAAAAGTTTATTCCTTATTTATAAAGAAATAAATTACGATACAGAATTCCACTGTGTTAATTGAAGCGAAACTCTCCAGAAACTAATATAAAAAAATCTATTGAAAGTTACGATAATATTATCGCGGTGAGTTGGGGTTTTTTTTGCAGAAAGTAATTATTAAATGGATTTAGTTAAAATAATTTGTGGTACTAAACATTTAAAATACGACTTATAAAATATAATATACGGAAGAGTAGAAACGTGATGCGCAAAACAAAAATAAATGTAAATTAATATTGCAATAAAAAAGGGTTTAAAAGAAGGCAATAAGATCATTTTAAAAAGCCCAATTTAGATGAAGCAGCTCCTGATGAACGGCAACCGACTGGGTTCTTCGCTAATTTGTTACGTTTTTTTACAATAAGCAAAAAATAAAATTATTAAATAGTTATAAAGCGACTGTTCAATTTATTCTTATCTGAAAAAGATAAACTATAATCAAAACAAAAATAATAAGGAAATTCGAACAAGTAAGTAAATTAAAGCGTCAACCCTCTAAAGACACAGCCTAAAGGACAAAGTATCACAATAAATGTTTTGGAATATATGTTTTTTGTTATTTTCAAACCTTTATTTAATATTTACAAATAAGTTGCTGTGACAATGTTGATTTTAAAATTGCAGCCTCTCGTTTCATATTCTAAAAAATGATTGCAAATTTAAAAAATATATATTTTAAGAATCAAATATTAACTGTTAGCGAGCTTGGCAATTTTCTTGCATATTTTGATAAGGGTTGCATTTAAAAGTTTTAGTGAAAGCGTAAACAAATTAATTAATTCAAAATTTATTAAAAAATAAATAAAATCTTAGAAAAGCCTAAACTGCCACTTTCGTCTCCAGAAAATGTTTCTGATACATAATGAAAAATAATTTGTATTTCCAAATAAAAAGACATGGCCGGTAGTGTTTAATTGGAACGATTGCCTTTTTACAAAAAAACTTATTGTGAGGATGCAAAAAATGCATTTTACCGCTCACAATGATCTAATTGTGGTATTGTTGTTGTTATTATTTTTTTGTTTGAATCATAAAGACAATTAAATGCAATACTTTTTAGTTAGATACTTGCAGATAACTTCGTCCATGACAAACCTCTTTTGAAAATAACGACTTAACTGGATTCGAGACTTTTTATCTAGCCGATATGAAAGGCTACAGCGACAGACCTATAAAAGTACTCTACTCAGATAAGAGTAATTTAATAAAATTCTAGAGTGCAATAATGACTTTTAAAATATACATAAATGTTAATTTAACAAAAATAAATATTGGTATTTTAAAAGATGACTTTATTATCATTAAGGCCCGGATTTATATGCGCAAAAAACCCAAAATATGTATGTTTTTATGTGCTCAAAAATGCTAAAATATTTGCCAAAAATGGCCAAAACCTTGTCAGTTATGCATAATTTTGCAAAAATTTAATTTAAGAAATGCTCCTAATTGAAGTAAAAAAAATAAAGATTTGTATATGTAATTAAAGCCAGTTCAGAAAGTTTTTTGAAAATATGGAAATTTATTTATTTAAATTAATTATTTATTTTGACAAATCCTATTTATTATATCTTTCATTATAAGCGACCCCTGGATCAAATTTAGTTTGAAATGTGTGTTGTTGCATTTCATTTCATTCATTACAATTCATTTTTATCATGCTCAATTCAAGCAGCTGTTTTAAATTTGCAAATTGTCCATGGCGCTCGTTGCCAAGTTAAAAATATTTTTGAATCAATGTGAATACAAATATACGAAACATTAGAAAACTAATATTTGATATGCTGAAACTTTCATCGCAAACTCAAAAATAATGATGTAGTAGATTTTCATTTTATTTTCGTGATCATATTTAATTAAAATGTTTTTACATTATAATTTTAAATGTATTTTGCTTCAATATGTTTTCCTAATATTATATTTGATAAAAATGGGGTGGGGGGAATGGACACAGTCAATGTCTGGTATTATATTTACACACATTTTTATTATTTTGTATTTTATGTACCTAATTTGCTTCCAGCAAAATGTGTTTGTTTGTTGACTCAAAAAGGGCGAAGAGTGTAATTGATGAAAAATTGACGCCACACAAAGTGCACCCCCCATCCTTTAGTTGCTCCGCACAATCTTGCTGTTGTTGTTTTAAAACAAAAGAAAGATTCTATTATTTTATATAATTGTTCTTGTGTATGAAAATTAAGTCATTTTTTAAATTTTTGTTCTTGTTAGTAACAAACTAGAGAAGCAGCATTATTCAAGTAAATTAATATTAAATTAAAAAGTCTATTATAATTATAGAATAAAATGATTATTCAGATATTGTCGATAAACTCTTGTCTGAGGAACCATGGCTTGGGTTTTCTTTTAATATTCTATTATTAGTTTTAAATCAAAAGCATATGACAATTTTATTTTATGTCCAAGAACTCATGAATTTTTGCCAGCCATACTCATTGCACTTATATAATTCTTTTTTTTTTTGTCAAGACATTGATTATAAAACAACGCTTATTAATTATAATTTACATGATTTAAAAGTGAATATATAAATTTGGTTAAAAATAGATTTATGGTTAGGTTTGGAAATAGTCTTGCATAAAAATATAACATTTTACATTAAGTATTTTTGAATGTGTTTTTATTTCTGTAGAACATTTTTAATATCTAGCCATTTGGGAAAATATGTTGGGAATTAATTATTGAAGGTTTTGAATACTTTTTAGTGAATTATAGCTCACATACATTTATTAATTTATCGTTATTTTTTAGGACGCATGCTCGAACTCGTATTGCTTGAATTTATTCTTATAAATTTTTTTTTTTATTATTATCATTAGTTTTTTACTTTTTATGGTCTTTAGTATGGACGAAATTATTTTATAAATTATTGAATATATTTTTTATTTATGCCCACTAACATCATTATTTACGTCTTTATAATGTTGTATTCTTACGAATATGGGTATATAACGACTTTCGTCTTTTATTTTAATTGAAAATAGTGTTATGTAAAGTGAAAATGTCTGCATTACTTATTAAGTAAATTTATTGCTGCAAAAGCGGTTTGGTTTTTTGGTGCGTTGTTTTGTACATTTTGTAAATAAGTTTAGCAACTTTGCATTGTTTTACAGCTATATTATTGATTTGTTTATTTATTTTGAAATTTAACTAATTAAATTCTTAATTTAATAGATTGGTTCTAATCACTTTAATAAAATAATTATTGGTTTATTAATTGTCGTTCTCCAATGATCTCCAATGAAGCGAATGCCACTGGCAATAAAGGAAATGTTTTTGAGATCTTTTAAATATTTATTCAAATTTTATGATTCTTTTGAGTAATTGTTTAAAGACATTCATATGTTTTATTATGCCAATTTAATTTTAAATTCAAACTCTTTGGGAGTTTTCCAATCTTTAATAATGTAAGATTTTGTCAGCCGGATTATTTTGTGTTTAAGGTAACATTTCTGCTTTCCGGAATTTCGTTGCTTTCGACGGTACCGGAGATTTCAAGCGAATTTATATTTATTTTTGTATTATCATGCTCGCGTCTTCACCTTTGCGTTAAATAGTATTAGATTTTTTTTAATGAATTTGTTTGCAACTTAGTCTGTGTCAACGTTAAGGTTTTAGATTATTATTATTAGGAGAACAAAATCTAAATTTTATTTAATTTTTTTTCTTCTGTTTACCCCATGACATCGCATTTATTTTTTTATGTTAAAGCTGAAGTTAAGCATTTCTCGCCTTGAGATTAAAAGTGTGGATATCATTTAGTTGCCTTTTATTAGAAACTTATAAAAGTAGCCACCAAACCCATTCTTGCCTCAACCAACTAATCGTTAATTTTTTTTATTTGCCTATGTTTAAAAAATTTAAATCTATCACTAATTTAATACATTTTGCCGTTCGGTATATTTACTAACTGATTTATATATCAATATTCTACACAAAAATCATTTAAAATCTTCAAGCATTTTAATTCGTTTCAATTCCTTCTTGTCCGCTGAAAGAGTTGTCTCGAGACTCGTCATTTTTGCCTTAACTTCTTGGATGCTATGCGCAAACAGCTGTTATTTAAATGTATCAAATTATTAGTGCAATATATTTTGTTCAAATTTTTTTCATTTATAATTATAAATCTCAATCGTTAGTTTCATGTCATAGCATTAAATATTTTTCTTTATCCTAAAAGATTTTGAATTTTTTTTAGTTAAATGTTGGAATGATATTTATTGAAAAACTTTTTATTTTTTGATTTAATGCATAGAAATGTTTATAGTTTAATCATGCTCATATTAAATTTATTTTATTTATTTATTTTCAATTTTATAATAATGCTACAAACCATGTTGTAATTATTTTAGAAGATTGGTGCACATTTAATTACTGTGTATTTTGAGACAAAATGCGAGATCCAGTCGTGAGCAACACAAATTTATATTGACCCGTAACAAATTATTAGACTTGAATCTGTGGCCATATAAAAAACATTTAAGAAAGGATTAAGATGCAAATATAACATTTTATATTATATATCAAAACATTTGATAAAACGATATCTTAAAAATGATCATTTTCTTTTTACGAAAAATTACACTTTAATATATGAAGAATTAGTTAAATACAAATCATTTTTTGGAATTCAGTGAAACAATTAAATAGTATTTTTAATCGTTGTTAAATAATTATAGTTTATTTGAATTTATTTCAACAACAATTCAAGAAAAAATTTTAATTGCTATATTTATGCCAGTTTAATTAAACTATTTAAATTTTGCGTACAAATTAATACAAAAAAATTTACAGCAAATGTATTGACAATTAAAATAAATATATCTGCCGTATCAATGAAAAACAATTAAATAAAAGCAAATTTTATTTCAAGATTATTGTTTAAAATAAATTTAAAAACATTTGAACGAAAGAAATAAAATAAAAATATGGAGGCTTTATTTAATCATTAAAATACTGTTTAAAAAATTGCGAAGCATAAATGTAAATTATGAACTACACATAGACGTTTGCCTCGGAGATTATAAATCTAATCCCCAATTAAGATGCTAAGACATCACATTATACAATATATTTTTGAGCTAAATTACTTTATATTACTTAAAAACACACAATATGATATGCTATCTTAATATTGTTAGAAACTAACGTGATTAAAAAATCTACTAATATTTTATTCCGGTTGCATAAAGCCGTAAATGCTGTAAAGATCACCGAAATTGTTATTGCTTTGTCTCAACGACCAGAATAAACATAACAGAGCATGACAAGTCATTGGAGTACTCTTTAGAGGGCGTTGTCGCGCCGAGGAGAAAAAATTTATTCCTTAAATTGATTATTTAATTTTTTAAATAAGACACTTGATTTAAATTGTATTAACCTGCAAATTCAAATAATTTTTATAATAAAGGTTTAGGAGCTTTGGATTTTAAAACATATAAGAAAAGAATATGACGAAAATTTTAAACAATTATCCGATTACGGCTTATTTTTGGGTTTTAATAATTTTGTTTCAGAATTGATTATAATTATTTCAGTACACATATGTTTATTTTTTAAATAATTTTTGTTTTTTTAATATATGATATAAAGTTTACTTGACAATCTTTGTTTTTTACTTTTATCAGAATGTTTTTTTAATAATTTTTTTTTATCAAAACCCGCGTTGATGGCAGCATGGTGTGTGAGCGTTTGCATTATGTCTCCGTAGACTGCCTACACCAGTTTCGCGCAGACTGGAAGCCAAGACATTCGCACCACATAACACGCGAAGCAAACGAAAAACCCCGCCTAAGAAATATCATAAACTTATAATAAGGAAAACAACAAAAGACTTAACAGATATTATAAAAGTACAAAACGTTCTACTCCGAAAAATAAATAACTTAAAAAAAGAAAGTATTCTGAAAATGAAGCTAAAAAAGTTTGTTACAATAATTATAAACCCGATAATKAGCAATTTTGTATGAAGAAAAAATTCAACATTTTACATTTTAATTCACACAAAGTCAAAACCCCTAATACATAAAAATAATTTTAAAAAAGTGAAAAATTAATTTTTAAATAAATTTATACAAAAATTTTAACTAACATCTATCAATTTTTCAGAAGAAGTATTTGCATTAAATTAACTAAATTGCTTTAGTTGTAAATTTTCAATAAAATAAAAACATCTCCAATTAAAAGAACAAAATTCGAATAAAAATAAAATTTTAGGGGAGCATTTTTGAAAAAAAGTCTATCCTTAGGGGTGTATTTTTGAAAATTTTAAAAAGTCGATCCTTAGGGGTGTATTTTTTTAAATGTAAAATATGCTTTTCAAAATGCCGATCGATATTGCTGAGTGCCAATTAAATATCTCGAAAGCACGACAAAAAATCTACTGACCAGAGTGTGTGGGTCGCTGCAAAGTTAACTAGTATATTCATTTATTGTGAATAAAAATAAAAATAAATATATTTATTAAAAGAATATCTATTACAATGATGTCCTTAATTTGTAACGATCGATTTATATCAGATTTTTATAAATGATAAAAGCATAGCGTAATGTCTTCAAAAAAACGTATACTTTAATTAATTTAATTATTATTAATAAACCAATTTAATTCACAAAAGCATAGCAATATCCCAGCAGGAAAAATTAGCAAACAATATAAATTAAATATTCTTTGACGTATGATAAACAAAACTAAATTTCAACAGGCATCCGCGGCTTAAGTTATGAGTTTAAAATGAATTTTAAAAAGGAATCCAAATTAGGTACATGTATTAAATAAAAACATTAATAAAATACCCAAATAAAACAACAAACAATTAGGTACTTAAAAATAGAAGTGCGCAACAAAATTTCCACCAATTTCAAAAAGGTAGACCTCTGCAGGTTCATTTATTTGAACTTGAAATTTAATAACTTCACAATACAAAAAAAAACAATATACAAATCAAATTTCATATACCATAATTTATTAAATCTATTGAGTCCGACGAAAGTATTCAAAAGTAAATAAATATAAGAGATTACAAGAATAGTTATTTACAAAAGTTAAATAATATTTATCTTTTTAAAAGGTTTTAAATTTTCATAAATTAAAAATAGAATGAATAAAAACTGTTTAAATAATGAGGACCCTTAATTAATAAAGTATACTTTTATATAAATATCCATTTATTTTTTAATAATACATATTTTTAATATAAAGCTTACTGGAAGGTAATCACTTAATTAAAAGAAGCATATATATTCAATTATTAAAAGAAAAAAAAGATTGAAGTGTTGACTCAAAAGGGCAACAATAAGAAACTGGAGGTTGGTCCACCAMTSAGAAGCTWTWMWTCGAGTTGGCATGCCTTGAAAGAATAAGATCAATTAAATTACTTTCCATTACTTAAAAAAATCTTTAAATTCCATAAAATTGATCAATACTAAGTATCTTTAAAAATAAAAACTTAGAACTATTATTAATTCGTCTCCTAATTTTGATGATAAATAAATAAATCATGTATTGAAACAAAATTTTGAAGAATAATTTATTAATTTGAGAAATGGCACAATTCTAGTCAAAAAATTATAAAATAAAAATATTTATTGATGTTTTCAACTTATTTAATTTTCATTGTTTTGCTTCTCAATAGAATTAATAAAAAAAAACTCAATTTTTTTTATTTAACGAATATGCAGTCATCAAATGACAATAAATGTAATTACAAAATAATTGTATTATATTCAATAAAAGTTGAAAAACTGACAGGATTCATTATTGAAGAATTATTGTAACATAAATAATGGACAAAATCAACAAAACAGCAACAAATTTTATGAGAATTAATAAGATTCAAAAAATTTAATAGAAACGACCGTCTTTTCACAAAATTCCCTGGTATTGGGAATAATGCTTGCATAATTCTATATAATTGACAATAAGGCACACCGAGGCGAATATTCTGAGATTGGGGAGGGAATTTTTAATAAAGTAAATATATGGCACACCAATAAAAGGTTAAATAAAAATGGCATTTGTCGGAAAAAAATAGTTAAATTATAAGACAAGGGATTGAATCCCTAATTCTCCAAAATAAAGTAAAAGAGTAATCAAATTAAAGGAATAAACTAACACTCTTAATTTTAAATTTAAATTTGGCATCATAAAATTTGAATCTTAGTCCTACCGAATCTGTCGACGAGATTTTTTGAAAATCTCGATCGAAAATTTTGAGATTTCGATCGAGAATCTCGACCGGAAAAGTACCTAGATTCACGATCTATCATTTTACTTGAATTTTAGGCGGAAAACTATGAAAAACGGCCAAAAGGTTCAGAAAATCGGACAAAATACAATTTTTTTTATTAAATCTGCGCTTAAAAAATGTCCAAATGTAAATAAATAAAATTAATAAAATGTAAGTAATTTTAATGAAAAAAGTGTCAACGACCTCCAAGTAGAAAACAACAACTCGGACAAAAGACAATGCCAACCGATTACCGAGTCACTTAAAGGAATATTGATGCGAATTTGTTTATAATTGCAGATAAAATTAATGTTAGTTTTTAATAATCAAAAATTCAACACAACAGATATAAAGAGCAAACAAATAATAGCTATTAAATTCTTATTAATCAACAAAAAGGCTTGAACGCACAAATGCATATAAAGCTGTCTCTTATTCYTATTAATCAACWAAAAGGCTTGAACGCACAAATGCATATAAAGTATATGTSGTTTGAAACAATTTGTATTGTAATTTTAAAAATAATCAATGTTTGAACAACATTATCCCCTTCTTCACCATCTACTTAGCACGTGTATATAACGTTAACACAATCCACAGACCTTTCGTATTTTTTGTATTAGCCAATATTAGATCTCTATATAAAAAAAAGTTTGAATTAATTAATATAAAATTTTATATTTTACTTAAAACATAAAAGACGGCGCGCATCGGTCGGATCATTTCAATAAAAATAACCATTTTCTTGAAAGCTAACCTACTTATAAGAAAGACAAAAAAACAAACCATTTTTATATAATTTTTAAATATTCTTTAAATTATATCAAGAGAAAACACACTCTGAAGCTTTTATCATTTATTCTGCCTAATTAGAGTTATAACGAGCACGCTAAATTAAAAAAATGTAAGATACGCTTTAAAAAGATAATAACTCATACCTTAATTTATTGCAGCTAATGCGTGTTTAATATTAGATAATAATCTTATTACAGTTTTTAAAAATTAATTTAAACATTTGCTGTTCACAAAGTGTAGGGTCACTTTCACAACAATCTGCCAAAACAAGAAGCCATAATTTAACATTATTTTATTTATGTGATTAAACATTTTTTGTATTTAAGTTCAAATTGATTGACCATCTGCACGGTGACAATAAGGTTCTAATACTTAAAAAAAGTGAATGTCAATGCGAATTGAAATAATTGGTAACAATGTTTATTTTGTAGGCTATATAGCAATTAGCATTTTGCACGCTAGTTTGCGAAACCAAAATTTATTTTCAGGATTCTAGACAATTTTTAAATGCTTATTAAATAGTAAATACCGTTTATCTATTAATTCTAAGATCATACTTGGAACAATGATAAACTGTTGCTCAAGACGGATCCGGCTTCCATGTCTGTGGATGGTCGTTTCGTTTAAATTGGTTTTTATTTAATGAATGACCGATGGTATTTTGAATTTGTTTATTCTATAGCCAAATCTTTTAATTGATTTTAACGTAATTTTAACCTTTAAAATTAATCTTTATATTAAATTTTCACATAATAAGGATATAAGTTAAGAATAAGACTTCCGTAATCGTTTATTTTTAATCTCTGCAACTATTAACTAGAATAAGCTCCTTAACTTATAATAAATTCCATTATGATATTGTTTTCATTATTTACCACTTTATTTATTAGAATTATCTGTTTTTTAATTTTTTATGTTAAGAACTTGTATTTTTTTTGCGCCATGTTATAGTTTAAGTCCTTCCAACGGRAAAGCTTGCAGTGTAGACCTGCGATATCAACGATAAATGTTGTCTTTAATAAATTTAGGTAATATTATGAGTTATATGATTAAATGCTTTTGGTTGTTCTTTTAAGAGATGGAGTGTATTTACATATTTAATTAACGGTTGCGTAACACATATTCATTGTCTTTAAAAGATCTTTATTAATTATAGCGTTCAAAAGTCAATTATTGCAAATGAACTTTGATGTGCTCATTGTAATTCATAATTATTATTTCATTTTTAAAAAGATTTTAAATGTTGATGAAGTAAAAATTTGTAGTCTCGTATCGACATTAAAAAGATAGTTTCTCTCTTATATTTTTTTAGTTTTATGCATGTTTAGAACCGCGTGCAAAACTTAACGGCGGATTGTTCAGCGTGGGAAACAACTGTGTTGAACTTTGTAGGTGTGATTTTGTGAGAATACTTTTTAAAATAACATACGTTATTACAATATTGCGTTTTAAAAAATGTTTTAGATTTCCGTCAACTTTTTTGGCTAACAATGGGATTGTCAGGGAAATATTTTAAAATGTGTTAAAATTAAGAAAATTGTTAAATTTATAAAAGTTAATTTTTAGTTTGAAAGATTATCGTTTGGCTTTGATTTAATATTATTTTTAAATTGATTTGTTTTAGCCAAGCAAATTATAAAAGGTTTTCTAATTGTGAAGCCTAAACATTGAAGATATTTTATGATGGAATGAAGACTTTGAAAGCTTTTGGATATAGTGATTTTAGCATTTTGAATACTCATTTTCTTTCTTTTCAAGATCTGTTTGTTCTTCCATCTGTGCCTCTTCTTCGTGTCTGTATTTGTGCAATTTGGAGACTCACATAATTACGTTATTTATGTGAATAAAATTAATTCTTTGCGCAACCTCAATTTTTTATTCTTAATTTTATGCGATGGTCATTTGTGAGTTTAAAGTTTTCCTTTTTGCTGTGCGCATCCTCTAATGTTGCTCACTATTTTTTTTGTTAAAGGATAAGCCCCTTTTAGCGCCTGCCGGGGCCACAGGTCTTTGTTTTCTACTATCTTTTTCTTTTACAACATGACGCTTACAACGGAGAAACGCTTTGAAAAGTTTAATCAGTTTATCACAAAAATTTAATAAGAGTTCAAAAATGTTAGCAAAATTCAAMTYTTTATAATCTAATAAAGTATTAAGGTTGGGTTGTTTAAGTAGTTTTTGTACAAAAAATGAATCACACATATTTAAGATTTGTTTTGTATGCAAAATGCATTTATCTAGATGAGTTTTCTTTTTAAAGTTAAAAATTTTTTAATTGCAAAAAAAATAAACATTGAGTTTTTGGTTATTTTATATTTACTAAGTAAGTTTATAATAGCATTAACAAATGCATTTGATGGATCATCCAAAATTTACTCTAGTAATTTAGAAATTAATTTGAACAAATTATCCATGATATATGTGTAAGAAAATACAAAGGTTATATGAATTGATTTTCGAGCGAAACTAATGAAATCGAGTATATCAAAAATAAAATGCACAACAAATAAAACAATGACTTTTGATAATTAATTTAGCAAAMATTATAATTATTTATTCAAAAACTGAAATATCTAAAATCATTTTTACTTTGATTAAAAAATATTACTATGCTACTAGACAGTGACCAATTATAAATTCCAAAATAAGTAATAAAAAAATGCAATAAAATTTTAAAACACAGACATCCATAAATACTTTTGAATACGTCAACTTTAAATTTGTTTATATTCAAGATACGGGATGAAGGCAATTTTGTTGTTTTTTTGATATATAATTTTTGGATTTTTCTGAAATAAATTTTAACATCTTTTTTGTTTAAAATAAGACTCAGAACTTTTAAACATAAAAATATTTAAATGTAACTGGGAGGAATAAACAAAACCCGAGCTTCAGAGAGGAAGACTTCGACAAACTGGAAGTCAAGAGTATTTTATATAAAACTAAAACAACGCTTTAGAAACTGTTTATGAATTCATACATGATAAAAGAAAAATATTCTAAAAAGAAAACAAAAAAATGTGTTGCGTTAAATAAATAAATAAGTTTTTTACAAAGGAAAATTTATTGACCTAAAAATAACAAAATAAAAAATTAAATTATTTATTTTTACATAAAGTTGAAGAATAAAACAAGGATACAAAATAATAAATCTTTGATGACAACCAGTAGGCCTGATACAAATTTTGGTTTGTCAGATTTCTGTTGGCATGATAAAAACAAAAAATAGTTTCATTAAATATTCATCGGGGCAATCAAAACTCGAAAAAATTATTATAATCAAAAACTGGGAATAAAAATTTACTAAGCAACATGCTACATTTAATTAATATTYAAAATATTGAATAATTWAAAAAAAGGCATATTTTCTTCATAATATTAGAAAAAAAAATGATTCAACTATCAAATTTATTAAAAAATTAAAAGTAATTTTAAATACATGTCTTAGAGACATTATAAAGCATGTCGTAACGAAGACACCCATTGTTGCAAAAACAAATCAACAATTAGCAATATACAATTTAAATGCAAATAATATAAAAAATAAGTTTGCTCTATATATTCAGTATTTAAAAAAAAATTCCATTTTTAATGAATTTAATTATTGGAACTTTCTATGAGCAATGGCTTAAAATAAAGCACGCAAATGTGATAGATTGAATTTGAATGGCCCTTGTTGAACGACATGCCACAACCAAATTTTCTCGTTGTTTGACGATACCATGCATGATTTAAATTTTAAAAAAATAACACTTTAATGCCTAAAGCTAAGAATTTAAAATAATATAAAAGCCAACTTACATAAACAAAATGATAAAAATAACAAATAAATTAAATTGTAAAAAAATAAAATAATAATATTAAATAATGCTTAGCCACGCCAGTTTGAGCCTAATACGAATATAACTCAACTTTTTTATAAGAGTAATATAAAAATAAAATGTAAAAATAAAAACTATTAAATAAAGATAATTATATAGAAGTATCAATTTAAATGTCCAATCAAATTCAGTATCGTTTTTCGAAGGTGGTCTTCTAGCAGAGGCCTTCTTCTCGAAAACGGAACCAGGCCAACTTGCAGCCCTCGTCCCCGGTCAAACTGCGCCAAAGCGGTTTCCGCACTTGCCGCGACAAAAATAAATTAATATTTGGATGTTTAAAATTATTAAATTTATGGACATCATCATTTAGATAATATTATAGCTAAATTTAAATAATAAGAAGTAATTTCTCTAAAAACAACAAATTATTTATCAGTATATCACTGTTGGAGAAAGCAAAGAGGTTGCGACATTGCTTCGATAACCACGAATCCAAAGCAAACAGATGTAGGACTTCGCCATTTCCGGGGTTTAAGAAAGYACAATATAATTTTAAATCTTAAAAACAAACAAAAATTAATCGATAACAATACTAAAATTGTACTTAATGCTATCTTTCTCAACTTCGTCGAGAGAAACCGAATTTTAAATGTCAGAGAAAAATCATAAAATTATTATCAAATGAATGTTTTAAATTTTACCTCAGAATAATAATTTATTGGAATTAAATCTTCATGTGGAAATGAACTAACAAATTATAAATCTCGGGATTATGGACAAAGGTACTTTTCACTCAAATGGGCGTCTAGAGGCTGAACCGTGTGGTACCTAACACTTGGTTGAAGAAAACCACATTTCCACCACTACTCCGAGCACCGCCAATTCACAGATATAACAGACTCATCAACCGATCTGTAAAATACTAAATAAATAAATAGAAACAAATTGTAGTTATTTCAGAGAAACAAATTGTAGTTATTTCAGATTAACATATAGATGATATTTTTGTTTAACCGTTAATTATTAATAACAAAAATGTGCATGCGACAACCATCATATATTTTTCTACAGATAAAAATTTAAATTTTCTTAAAGTTGTAATATTTAATATTAATTTTAAATGATTTTGTTTAATTATTTAAATATTTATAAACRAAAMTAAAAAACGTTAATGGTTTAATTGAAAATTGCATACAACTTTGAGTTCATAAAAAAGATTCCCTATTGAAATCGACCAGACAGCTGCACGATGTAAAATATAATCAAATAAAAATCAAAAATTTAAATCTTTGTTTGGTAATTAGATACAAATTCATCGTCGAATTTTTTCCCCAGTATCCAAAATAATATTWGAATAAAAAATYGTGGCATCAACTYTGAAAATWAAATAAAATAATGGACATTAAAAAATATAATGCCTATTATGAAAAAAATGCGCATAAACATTGGGCGGCCACACATTAATATAATTTAAACGCGGTAAAAACCAGTCGGCATCGTTGTCCATGCCAAGAAGATATAAGGATTGGGTACAAATCGACAAGAATTTATTATAAATGTAATTTATTTTGATTGAAAGAGTATCATGGTTTATTTAGTAATACTTTCCCAGAAATAAAAATGTATTTTATAAATCATTTAATTTTAATAAATATTTTTATTTAATTCAAAAGTTATTTTTGATTTTAAATGAAATACAAATGCATAAAAATATACTACATAAAAAAGAAAATGACCACAATAAATATTTTAATATATTTACCAAAAAGGAAATTATTGTCACAAACAATTAATACGTTGGATTAATTTTACGCACAATTACAAATTAGCACAATTTTAGCAAATCTAAGGTTTCAAAATAAAAAAACTCAAATTTCTTATGTTTTTAATCTTCTTTTTTATTTCTAATCGGTTTTTTAAATCTGAGATAACGAAACAAAATAAATGAAAAAATTAGAATGTTCCGGAAGCAATATTTAATAAAAACAATTTACAATATTTTAAATGTTATTTTATATGGAATTTATATGTTCGCCAATAACTCAATTTAAATGATTTAAAGCAGTATGTGATGCGTAAACCATATTTTATAGAATTTCTCCTGTGGTTGGTCGTCGAATAAAGGATGTCTGAAAGCCAGCGCTGCAATCGATAAAAATAAATCAGTAAAGAAAAGTAATTGTCGAAAATAAAATAATTTTATTATCTTGTTATTTACTGAAATTGATCAAAAAATTAAATCATGTAAAGCAGTAAATCTAACTTGTAGATCAAAATTCGATAAAAAGTTAAAATTTAAAAAAATTAATAACAAAACTTAAGTGAATGAAATTAAAAATTCATGTCGATGATTAATTAAAATATTTTTGATATTCAATTTAAAATT